>JAKTQM010001211.1:19766-39152 GCA_030558825.1 Blastobotrys niveus
AAAATGAATGCTAACTTAATCATCTAGTTGATACTCATTTCCCACATTTGACAGTGGAACAGACTCTACGGTTCGCTATTGCGTGCCGAACACCGCGAGTGCGGCTGGACAATATGTCTCGAGATGAATACCAAGACTTGTTGTTGAAAATGTTGTTGACTGTGTTTGGTCTCAACCATACCACCAAGACCAAGGTTGGTGATGACTACGTGCGAGGTGTTTCTGGTGGTGAACGAAAACGTGTTTCTATTGCCGAAGCATTGGCCGGCCAAGGGTCTCTTTACTGCTGGGATAACTCGACTCGTGGGTTGGACGCTTCTACTGCATTAGAATATAACCATGCTATTCGAGCTGCTACCAACTTTTTGGATAACTCAGCCGTGGTTGCTATTTACCAAGCCGGTGAAAACATTTACAGACTATATGACAAGGTGACGGTTATTTACTCTGGCCGACAAGTGTACTTTGGTCCAGCTGATGAAGCCAAGGAATACTTTGAAACCATGGGGTATCGATGTCCTCCACGTCAAACTACTGCAGAATTCCTTACTGCTGTTACTGATCCTAACGGTCGGTTTGTTAAGGAAGGTATGGAAGATAAAGTACCAAAGACTGCCGATGAGTTTGCTGCATACTGGAAGAACTCTCCTCAATACGCTCAATTGATGGAGAAGATGGATAATTATAACAGCCAAGTTAGCGGTGATGCTACTGTTGACCGGTTCCATGCTATCAACACTGAAGCCAAGATGAAGCGACAACGAACCAAGAGTCCATACTTGTTGACTTATCGAGCTCAACTTGCCTTGACTATCAAGCGTGGGTTCCAGAGAGTCAAGGGTGATGCTGCATATACCGTAACCAACGTCATGGGGTCTATTATCCAATCGTTGATTATGGGATCTTTGTTTTATAACATTAGTGATACCACTTCAGGGTCTTTTTCACGGGGTGGTGTTATTTTCTTTGCATTGTTGTTCAACTGTTTGTCATCATTGGCAGAAATTGGCAACTCGTTCCATCATCGAAAGGTTCTCTTGAAACAAAAGAGTTATTCGTTCTATCATCCATCTACTGAAGCATTACAAGCAATCTTGTCGGATTTGCCAGTCAAGACCTTGACCTTGATTTGTTTCACGTTGATTCTGTACTTTATGACCAACCTAAAGGTTGCAGCGGGCCAATTCTTTTTCTTTTTGTTTGTGTTGCTTATTACTACCTTGTGTATTGCATCCTTCTTCCAGATGATTTCTTCGCTCAACAAGACGGCAGCTGCTGCTAATAGTGTTGCCGGGTTGATGGTTTTGCTCATGTCTGTGTTTACCGGTTATTTGATCCCGCGAGACAAGCAACCACGATGGTTCTTTTGGATTTCATACTTGGATCCAGTACAATTTGGGTTTGAATCGTTAATGTCGAATGAATTCCATGGTCGTGAAATGCCTTGTGATACTTTGGTACCAAGTGGTCCAGGGTATGATGGTCAAGTTGATATCAGTAATCAAGTCTGTGCTTTCACTGGGTCTGTTCCAGGACGAAGTACCGTGTCTGGTGATCGATATATCAACATGAGTTATTCGTATACCTTTTCTCATCAATGGCGAAACGTTGGTATCATTATTGGGTTCTGGTTGTTTTTCTTGGCGGTGAATACGATTGCCACTGAATACTTGCGACCAGTCAGTGGTGGTGGTGATGTTTTGTTGTTCAAGCGGGGCCATATGCCAACTAGTATCGATGAAGGTGCTGTTGCTGATGAAAAGGCATTGGAAGAAGTTCTTGGTGGTCGAAATGAAGAAGCGTTGAAGGAAAAGGAAACCTTCTCGTGGCAACATGTTGACTATACTATTCCAATTGATGGCGGTACTCGAAAGTTGTTGGATGATGTGCAAGGGTATGTCAAGCCAGGTACGTTGACTGCGTTGATGGGTGAATCCGGTGCTGGTAAGACTACTTTGTTGAATGTGTTGTCGCAACGAATCAGCTTTGGTGTTATTACTGGTGACATGCTTGTCGATGGTAAGCCTGTTGATGCGTCGTTCCAACGACGAACCGGGTATGTTCAACAACAAGATTTGCACTTGTCCACTTCTACGGTGCGAGAATCCTTGCGATTTGCTGCTCGACTTCGTCAACCAAGTAACGTGCCAGATTCGGAAAAGCTTGAATACGTTGAAAAGATCATCAAGTTGTTGGGTATGGAATCATATGCTGAAGCATATGTCGGTGGTATTGGTCGTGGGTTGAACGTTGAACAACGAAAGAAGTTGTCTATTGGTGTCGAACTTGTTGCCAAGCCTTCCTTGTTGTTGTTTTTGGATGAGCCTACTTCTGGTCTTGACTCGCAATCTGCTTGGGCTATTGTTACCTTTTTGCGATCTCTTGCCAATGCTGGTCAAGCCATCTTGTGTACTATCCATCAACCGTCTGCTACTTTGTTTGAAGAATTTGATCGATTGTTGTTGCTCAAGAAAGGTGGTCAAACTGTCTACTTTGGTGATATTGGTGAAAACTCTCGAACCATGCTTGATTACTTTGAACGACAAGGTGCTCGACGATGTGCTGATGATGAGAACCCAGCCGAATACATTTTGGAATGTATTGGTGCTGGTGCCACTGCTCATGTTGCTGAAGATTGGCATCAACTTTGGAAACGATCTCCAGAATTCAAGCGACTCACTGAAGAAATCTCACAATTGCACAAGGAATTGGCTGCTCGACCAGCTCGAGTCGCGGAAGGTCAAAACCTCACCTCCAAGTTTGCTGCACCATACTTTATTCAATTGCGATGGGTTCTTCAACGAACCATGTTGCAATTCTGGCGAAGTCCATCCTATATTTTGGCCAAGTTTATGCTCATGTTGTTTGGTGGTATCTTCCTCGGGTTCACTTTCTGGAATGCTGACTATACCATCTTGGGTATGCAAAACAGTATGTTTGGTCTATTCATGATTCTCGTCTTGTCTGCTCCACTCACCAACCAAATCCAAGAATATGCCATGGAATCCCGAGACCTTTACGAAGCACGAGAAGCGGCGTCCAATACTTTACATTTCACCACCATGTTGTTATCTCAATTCATTGCCGAATTGCCGTACCATTTGGTGTGCTCCACCATCTTGTACTGTGCCTTCTACTTCCCAGTGCAATACAACACGGAAGCTCGAGTTGCCGGGTTCTTTTACTTCAACTATTGTATCCTGTTCCAACTTTACTACGTGTCGTTTGCATTGTGGACCGCCTACATGTCTCCAGACGCCGCTTCTGCCAATATTATCGCCAGTGTCATGTTCACCTTCTTGTTATCCTTCTGTGGTGTCATGCAACCTCCATCTGCTATGCCTCACTTTTGGTCTTCTTGGATGTACCATCTCAGTGTGTACACATACTTGGTACAAAACTTGCTGCTTATTGTTCTTCACGATCGACCGGTTATTTGTGCTCCAACCGAATATAACGTCTTGCAACCACCATCTGGTCAAACTTGTATTGAATACATGCGACCATTTATCAAGGCTGCTGGCGGGTACATTAAGAATGAATCGGCTACTTCCAACTGTCAATTTTGCCAATATTCCGTGGGTGATGATTACTTGGCCATGGTTGAAACCAAGTATAGTTACCGATGGCGAAACGTGGGGATTATCTGCGGGTACATTGTGTTCAACTTGTTTATCATGTTGCTCACTTACTACTTGCTCCGAGTTAAGGTTTGGACTACCCCTGATTGGTTAAAGAAGTTGCGAAACAAGCCAGCCAAGCCAAGTTCCGAGGACCCAGTGCCAGAGGATATCTATAAGCAGCGGGAAGGTGATGAAGAACTTGCTTTGCATGGTTCTACTTCTCGTCCTGCTCAAAATGCCACCGATTCTGATCGTGCCAAAGAGTCTGAGTACTAAAGAGGTTCTTTAGACTTTTTTTTTCCCTGTTTTTTAATATCTCTTTTTTTTATAATATTTGTATCAAACTCCGTATATATATATATAATACCATTTACTCTTGTTCAATTCAATCGAGCCGCTCCCGCCGCAGTCTGCTTGAAATTGTGTGTTTGTTTCCTCTTTGTCGTGTGACCATGGCGCAAGTGCTTTGTCTAATAACGTATACCCCGCCACCGATATCGTCATCGCGATCCGTGTAGAGTGGAGATTCCGGCTCAAGAGTTGCAGTATTTAGTTCTAGCATTTAGATTCCCTGCAGTATTTTTGGTTCCCATGAATGGTTTTTCTAATGTCACAACTTTATGCCAGCCAATTGCCTTTGATTCGAGAATGTTGTTGTCTAGTGTATAGTCAAGTCGTTCCTGGCATTCCAAACCAACTAGCTGACTGCGGTTACGTACGCTATTGAAGATACATGATGCATTGATTTTTACATAATGCTGTCTTGATACAAAGAGCCGAGCTGCAGATACAAAAGGGCGGGTTCCGGCGCTGTAAAATCAGCGGGGCGCCAAATTAACGCCCTTGGCTTGGCTGAAAATTTCAAATCCTGTCTAGTCTATTCCATCAATTCAATTCTACTAAATCAACAGTATATACTCACTACGACTTTAATCAATTAACTCTTATCATCTATATCTCTTCTTCTCTCTTTCCTCGTGCATATAAGTTACATATTATCACTCCATATATCAGTCATACAAGCATATCTGTTATGCGGGATACCCTATCGGAGGCCGAGACGAATATAAAGATCTTTCTCCGCACCCCATTCTTCTTCCTTTCTTTTCCTTCCTTCTTCTTCAACACTCTTCAAGATGGAAAAACAACAACCTGAACAGGGCAATTACGCCCCAATTCAGGACCAACAACAACGTCCTACCACCTCTCGTGGACGAAAAACCTGGCGATTCTTTGTACTTGCACTTGTCGTGATCGGATGTCTCCACCTACCACTGGACCGAGCCGTCCCACCAGGCGCATGGCACCGGTTCAACCCACACTCTGGCTCTACTACCACAATTAGCTCGTGCAAGAACCCACCAAAGCTTCAACCAGAAAGTTATCAAAATGATAACACTTCGCTTGACTTTTTGCGAAGTTATGAGTTCCGAAACGCATCTTTGGAACGGTACCAACGAGCTATTCAAGTTCCGACCGAATCTAATGAACTAATGGGCTCACCAGAGGAAGATTCTCGATGGGAAGTGTTTTTGGATTTGCACAAGGTTTTGGAAGAAAATTATCCATTGATTCATAAGAATCTTGAAAAAGAAGTGGTTAATAAGTATGGTCTGCTGTACACTTGGCAAGGTAGTGACCCATCGCTGAAGCCGGTGGTGTTGATGGCGCATCAGGATGTGGTGCCAGTGCTACCAGAAACAGTCGATCAATGGACTTATGAACCATACAGTGCGCATTTCGACGGCAAGTTTGTGTGGGGACGAGGTTCATCCGATGACAAGAACCCATTGGTTGCTATTTTGGAAGCAGTGGAATTGCTTCTAAAAGATGGTAGTACTCCACGACGAACTGTATTGATTTCGTTCGGATACGATGAAGAATCTAGTGGTAACTACGGTGCTAATTATCTTGCTAAGCGAATTGAAGAACGGTACGGTCAAGATAGCATCCACGCGTTGATCGACGAAGGTGGCCTTGGCATCATGCGGCTCTTGGGCACTGATGTTGCTACTGTCTCTGTAGCGGAAAAAGGCAATTATGGTGCTGAAATCTCCTTGTACACTAAGGGTGGCCATTCTTCGGTTCCTCCAGATCATACTGGTATTGGTATTATTTCCCATTTGGTCAAGCTTGTCGAAGATACTCCTCATACTGCCGAGTTGAGTTCCAAGAGCCCAGTTCTTCAAGCATGCCATTGTATCGGCGAACATTCGCAGACTCTCTCTGCCAAGACTCGTCGAATTCTACAAGCCGCTGGCAAATGTCCACGAGCCACCAAGTTCGTGTTGGATAAGTTGACTGGGTATCCTGAACTCAACTACCTGCTCAAGACGTCGCAAGCTGCCGATATCATCAGTGGTGGTCTCAAGATCAACGCATTGCCAGAAAAGGTCACGGTGCGAATTGATAACCGTGTTTCTATCGACTCGTCTTGTGCTGAAGTTGAAGCCAAGTTGCTTGACAACACGCGAGAAATTGCTAAACTCTACGGTCTAGGGTTGCGATTCGGTGATGAAGTGTTGATTGAAGGTGATCAGTACTTTGATTTCAAGCCGTTCAATGTATTGCCATTGGAACCAGCGCCACTTACGCCAACTCAGGGTGAAGCGTGGGATGAATTGGCCGGTACGGTGCGTCATGTATATGAAGACTTTGCGGGGCCATTGTTGGAATATGAAACGGGTGAGTTTGTAAAGGCCAAGGAGATTGTGTTGACGCCGGCAATGATGACTGGTAATACTGATACGCGGTTCTATTGGAACTTGACGTCGAATATTTATCGGTTTAATCCAAAGCGGTTGACTGAGAATGGTGTGGATGCGTTGGGTGGGGTGCATACTGTTAATGAGCATATGGATTTTGATGTGCATTTGGAGGGTGTTGCTTTCTACCGACAGTATTTGTTGAACTTGTAAAGAGAGTAGGGTTGTAGAACGTCGTGTTGATATAGTATTTAGATAGTAAACAGTATCACTGTTTTGTTTTGTTATTAGTCGGTTCTCCATTGTTGGGGTTCTTTTGGCTCCAGCAAAGAGGCATGTTTGCGGTCTTACGTCGACAGATCCCGGTGGTGCGAGTAGCGGGAAATCCTGCAAGGGAGACTGTCTGTGATCAATTCCTCAGCTTTATTTCTGGATCAATACGTTCTTTGAAGCTCGTGTTCCGAGTGTTGTCAATGAAGTGGAGATGTTAAAAGTGTTGGCGTGTGGTCCACCACAGTTGGCATGGCTCATTGGTCAGTATACCTGGCACAGTAAGTCTACAGCTGACGGATACGGTGGCACATAAAATAATGATAACAATTATACACTGGCACATAAACCAGTGATAACAATAAAACTTCTTCGGCTTTGAGCAGTTACCTATAGGAATACGCATACACTAAAAGCAACAAGGTCGACGCAGCCAAATAACATGGCAAACCTTCACTCACGCCTGACACCTTCGTTGGCGTCTTCTAGCTCCTAATTGAACAGAATCCCCAATCTAATGTCTATCGATTGTAGATGAGTTGACAGCGAGCGACCATGCTTTTCCTGTAGTATGCAGCAGATCGACGAAATGTGGTTCAGTGCGGCACGTAACCACCACCATTGCCAGCCACATAACCATCAATGCCATGGTGACGAACTAGATCGGCAGCACCTCCCTCCCCTGCCATGTTCCTTACTGTTTATTGTCAATGCCTGTTGTCAAGCCATATTTATTCAACCTGCCACAGTGCAAATCCAATTAAACCAGCCAGTCTCGTTCCGTCAAAGGTCAAGCGGCGGGTAGTAGAGGTGGCGGTAGAAATGGCGGAACATTTGTTCATTGTCAATTGTTGAATATAAGTCAATTTCTTACATATCGTTACATTGAACCATCTGTTATCAAGAACTTTTTTTAATTAGTTTGGTAAATGGATCACTTAAGCGTTTAAGGCTGGTCTCGGCAGCCACTGAAATTTAGCGTTGCTGATCTAACACAACATATAAAATGCAAATAAGCCGATCTCAAAATTGGCGATCGAGCGCATGTAAACTTTCTCAGTGGACAGCGCCGCAAGATCTAAGATTTATTACTGCCAGATCCCATATCCGATGTACACAATTAGAATAAGCCTAGATGTTCGTGTTCTAGAACCCGATACCGGCAGGAAAAGGATATTACTCTGGCGACAGGTCCTCGATCTGGATCCCCCCGCACATCAACGATCTAAATCATGTTTTCCTTTTAATCAATTAGTAAACAATAAACAATGATTAACATAGACGTGATAATATCAATTAATCCCGTGCTAGTAAACAAACAACATAAACAACAAACACACAGTTGACAGTTGACAGTCGACAAAAAAAAAACTATAAAAGACCATCAAAACTTCTCTTGTTCTATCCTTTTTTTTTCTTCATCAATTCATCCAATTGAATAAATACCAATCACTTTATCCCTCCACTCTCTCTAACTACTACTACCACTACTACAATGAAGTTCTCCATCATCTCCACTATCTTGACTATCACTGCTGTCGTTGCCGCTTCTCCACACGGCGGCGATGTCGAAGTCGTCAGCGCCGGCAAGGGCGGTAAGGGCGGCCATGGCGGTAACACTGTGTTTGGCGATGCTGAAGGTGGCGACGGTGGCAAGGGCGGTGACGTTGCTTCTCATTCTAACAACGATAACTCCAAGCACAGCAATGTTGATTGGAATAGCCACAACACTAACCAAGGTAACGAAGTTAACGATGGGTCCAAGAATGATTGGAACACTAACAATGACTGGAACTCTCATAACCAAAAGAATGATAACGATTGGAACTCTCATAATGATAAGGATTTCAACTCTCACAACAAGGTTGAAGATAATGACCGATACTACTACAATGGTCACCGATGGGTCTGGAAGGCTTAAGAAAATATGGGCCGACTTTACATGACATTTTGATGATAATTCTTTTTTTTTTTCGATTCTTTACCCTATATATGAAGTATATACTCCTTTTTAAGCTTATATTAATACGATATCCTTTTTAACCATATAACAGAGACCCATGGATATTTATCTAGCATGTTACCAACTCCTCCGCGCCGCGCCGCACATCCTATCTTTACCCCCTGAAATTAAGGCAATACAAAGCATGCGCCACACACATACGGAGAACAATAAGATAGGAAATTGATAAATAATTCAGTTCACGACTCGCTACAACCGCAAGGACACGGATCTATTACGCTCCTCTCAAAATCAAACGCCTTTACCTTATCATCTGACTTGATGATATTTCCAGCGTGCCAGTCGGTTTGACGGATTCCACATTGAAGTAGCGTTTCTTTCACCTCTTCCCACCCTTCCGGAAACTCATCTATATCATAATCATCATCGTCTTCCAAGTATTCAATCAAAATGTACAAATTGCTGGGCCCGTCGGTTTGATACATGACACCATGCGAGTGGAGTTCCGGCGCACAGTAATCTTCTGGGGAGAGTAAATGCTTCAACCGTCGGTAACAGTACACTTCATTGAGGTACGATGGTCCATCCTTGAACGTTTTCAACACCTTCAGACCCCCATTCCTATAATTTCCAACGTAAACAGCGGTATTCGGTTTATTTGAAAAGAGACATATTACAAATTGAGGGATGAATTGTTCTGACGAGTCGGATCGTAGTTGTTCTTCCACTTCAAAGTCGTCAAAATTCAAATCGGTAGCACCACCAGCTGCGGTAGCAAAGCTGATGTCGTGGTACTTTTTGAACTCGTTCGCAGAATCATCAAAATACTTTCGTTCACGTTCGTATTTCCTTTCGTTTGCTTCAAACTCAGCATTCATATTCTTGTCAAACCCCGTCTTTTCTTTGTCACTAAGTTTATCGACACCATTCTTTCCCAGTTCCACCAATCTGTTGAGGTACGCCTCCAAAGTTGGAAACTTTTGGAAAGCCTGGGTGATGATGAAGCAAAACAACTTCCATTGGAATGGCTCATCTTCTCGGTTCACGGTCGTCGTACGTACGTAGACCTGCGGAAGAGCCTTTTTCTCGTCTTCGGTCCAAGCACAACAGTCTCGGGAACTAAGCCCTGACTGTTCATCGGTTGTTCCTTCGCTGCTTGCATGTTGGCACTCCTCGGACGTCTTTATCTTTTTATTTGGCATGGATGAGTTTTGATTAATTTTTCTCTTCTTGGACACTTCTGTGGCTGACTCAGGATCAGGATCAGGGGCATGCGGCGGCGCCGGCGCCGGCGACGGCGGCAGTACTGGCCTGAATCTAAATGGTGCTTGAGAATCAGTTACAACCTTATCGACTTTACAGAAGATCATACTCGCTCCATCAAACACAATAAACGCTTGGCCACCATGCATAAAAGAATACTTGAATGCTTGCTCGGCAGCGTCGCGAAACCTCCGCTCACACCATCTCAACTTTCTCGTAAAGATATCATCCAACATTTTCATATTGAACATTGGCAACGTAGCCCTAACCTTGTCTCGCAACAGACTCTTAACCCTCTTATATGCTTCCGCATCTTTGATCTTCTTTCTGTTCTCGTCAAACGTCGAATTACCGTCATCAACACGCTCTCCTATAGCTGCATAAGAGCCAGCTGAGAGCCCATGGTCCCACTTCTTGCAGTCAATGGTAGCCAGAAGAGCATACCTTTTCCCAATTCGCAGCCAAATCGCCCCACCAGGTACCATCAACCTAAAGTAGTCATGTCTTGCACTAAACTTGCCAATGCTCAAGTAATCGCCTTTCACGTCATCAGCGGTGTCTTTTCCAGATATAATTAATTCCCAGTCCCTAGCTTTTAACATATCGTTTAAACTCTCAAACCAATCCATTAGTTCAAGATCTTCCGTCAGTGCCTCAGTGAATGTCTGAATAGCATTCTCGTTTCCACTGGCGCAATCCTTATATTGTGGAAGGCCAAATGCACACTGGGACTGACCAGCAAGATTTACTAGTTTCAGGACCATTCTTCCAAATTCTTCATCAATAATAGGTGGAAGAGGTTCGGTTCCTCTGGTTAAAGCCTTTTCTCGATCAAAACGGAACCATGCTGGTGTTGATTTAGTCCATCCAGAACTGCTCACATGAGATCTAGCGGCCTTCGGTTTGGGTCGCTTTGATTGGGATCCTGATGGTTGTTCGGATCTTGCAGAGACTTTTTGTTTACCAGTATTCGCTCCAGCATTTCCTTGCTTTCCACATGCCTCCTTTGGAAACGATCTATCCCTCGCAACCAAGTCGGCCCAAATTAACGACCATGAAGGGTATTCGTGAGAAGGTGGGCCAGGCAATTGACCCTTGGTTCGAACTGTATCATTATAGCCGATCTCATCGAGCAGACTATGGAGAATTCTCGTGTTGCGGTCGTTTAAATTTTGGAACACTGTGTGCTTACGTGGCGCTACTTTCATGAAATGCTCAATCATCCTAGCTGTGACGTCGGATAGAAGCTCATGTGCATCCTCCTCTACATTGTCGGCCCATTGGTTATTTGACTCGTTGTTATTCACCTCTGGTCGTAAACCTTCCAAAAACTGATGAAAACTCGCTTCTTGACCCTTTGTGTCGTCGTAGGTTTTTATTTTAGCGTCTATATTGTTGAAAAACTCCTTAGCGTATTCTTTATCGCTATTCTTTCTGTGCCTGAATTCTTAGTTAATATCACTATAATCGCTGATAGTAGTGATCTTACCATTTTTTTTTAATAAGGTTCCGACACTGCTTCAGACAGCTGATAAACTCGGGAAAAATCTGGTTATTTCTGGTTAGCCAACTGCATATTTCTGGTTAAACTGGAAAAATTCTGATCAATACATACAGAAGACGGAGTACGATCGAAATCGATAAATCTTCCAGCGCTCATTTATCTTAACTGAAGCGTTGAAGTGGCAAATTGCTACACATGGTATGTTGTTTTTGGTGGACTTAAAAGTAGGGGGAGGGGAGTATATATATATACGCTGATTTGAGGAGGTTGAGCGCACGCCATTTCTTCTTGGCCCCAAAGCCATATCAGTTAGTACCTATTAATGGCATGTTTTTTAGGCATTCGTTCCTCAAACGATTGGCGAAAGTGGACGTTTTAAATCCTGAATTTTCCGTTTCGAGTATCTATTTGGAGAATTTTATAGACTTCTTATCGGGAAACAAGACGGTTAACTGTGCGGCAGATACGAGTATAACCAGCTGATACTGTATGCTACAGTAACCTACTTAACACACAACCATTTGCTTAGTGACAAAACTAGAACATGCCTTTATATCGTCAGAGTAAAAGGATTCAATTTAGCCGCTATTAGCGGAACATACATAGATATCATACACGATATAAATAGATTATGTATGGTACACTTGAATCGGACTCTGCATTACTACCTTATATTGACTACACAGGTATAAAGTGAGACGTTAGAGTTAGAGCCGAGTTAAGCGTATTGCCTGCCATGAGTGTACGGCTAATGTTAGTGATCAAAAGCTATATATAATGCCATCCATATAAATAGCTGTATTCTTTCATGTAGTTTTTCTAAAAGCTTAACTGACACAGTTTATTGTTCTCAGCACCATTTTGCTCCTTTCCTTCGTACTTGCTCAGTTCTACGTTGGACGATCACTACGAACCATCGTACGTCTACTACGTGCTTCTACTACATAGTCTAACACTATCGTCTGTTGGAGATGTTTATAGTCTGCCTATCGGAGAGCAGGACGGCTGTGCGGCGCATGCGGCGTGGCGGGCGCCTCAACGTATATCCCATATCATATACTTTCTTCCTTTTATTTCTTGATATACTGAATTATGTACTTATTAAAACACGATATAGACCGTCACTTAGTTAGAAAATGTAAATCGATCAGACACTTCGCTTTCCAGCCACCAGCGGTAGAGGACGGACAGCTTGCAATAGAACATGTGTTATACCTTGAGCCAGCGCCTATGGTCACACCAGTTTATGATCAGGATCACTCGAGCCACACGGACACGGATCTATAACGCTTCTCTCAAAATCAAACGCCTTTACCTTGCCGTTTGACTTGATGACGTTTCCAGCGTGCCAGTCGGTTTGACGGATTCCACATTGAAGTAGCGTTTCTTTCACCTCTTCCCACCCTTCCGGAAACTCATCTATATAATAATCATCGTCGGCTTCCAAGTATTCAATCAAGATGTACAAGCTGGTAGGCCCGTCAGTTTGAGACATGACACCATGCGAATACATCTCTGGCGCACAGTAATCTTCTGGAAAGAGTAAATGCTTTAACCGTCGGTAGGTATGAACTTCATTGAGGTACGATGGTCCATCCTTGAACGTTTTCAACACCTTCAGACTCCCATTCCTATAACGGCCAATGTAAACAGCGGTATTTGGTTTATTTGAAAAGAGACATATTGCAGATCGAGGGATAAATTCTTCTGACGAGTCGGATCGTAGTTGTTCTTCCACTTCAAAGTCGTCAAAATTCAAATCGGTAGCACCACCAGCAGCCGTAGCAAAGCTGGTGTCATGGAACCTTTTGAACTCATTCGCAGAATCGTCAAAATACTTTCGTTCACGTTCGTATTTCCTTTCGTTTGCTTCAAACTCAGCATTCATATTCTTGTCAAACTCCGTCTTTTCTTCGTCACTAAGTTTATCGACACCATTCTTTCCCAGTTCCACCAATCTGTTGATGTACTTTTCCAAGGTTGGAAACTTTTGGAAAGCCTGGGTGATGATAAAGCAAAACAACTTCCATTGAAATGGCTCATCTTCTCGGTTCACGGTCGTCGTACGTACGTAGACCTGTGGAAGCGCATTTTTCTCTTCTTCGGTCCAAGCACAACAGTCTCGGGAACTAAGCCCTGACTTCACGCCAGTTGTCTCTTCATTGTTTGCAGGTTGGCTTCCATCGGATGTCTTTAACTTTTTATTTGCCATGGATGAGTTTTGATTAATTTTTCTCTTCTTTGACGCTTCTGCGGCTGACTCAAGATCGTGATCAGGGGCATGCGGCGACGATGACGGCGGCGGCGGCAGTACCGGTCTGAATCTAAATGGTGCTCTAGAATCAGTTACAACCTTGTCGACTTTACAAAAGACCATACTCGCTCCATCAAACACAATAAACGCTTGGCCACCATGCATAAAAGAATACTTGAATGCTTGCTCGGCAGCGTCGCGAAACCTCCGCTCACACCATCTCAACTTTCTCGTAAAGATATCATCCAACGTTTTTATATTGAACATTGGCAGCGTAGCCCTGACCTTATCTTGCAACAGCTTTTTGGCCATCTTATATGCTTCCTCGTCCTTAATCTTCTTCTCATCGTTCCAAAACACCGAATTACCGTCATCAACACGCTCTCCTATAGCTGCATAAGAGCCAGCTGAGAGCCCATGGTCCCACTTCTTGCAGTCAATGGTAGCCAGAAGAGCATACCTTTTCCCAATTCGCAGCCAAATCGTCCCACCAGGTACCATCAACCTAAAGTAGTCGTGTCTTGCGCCAAACTTGCCAATGCTCAAGTTTTTAGTTTTCACGCTATCAGCAGTGGTTTTTCCAGAGATAATTAACTCCCAGTCCCTAGCTTTTAACATCTTGTTTAAACTCTTAAACCAATCCACTCGTTGAAGGTCTTCCGTCAGTGTCGCAGTGAAACTCTGAATAACATGGTTTCCATTGGCGCAATCCATATAGTCTGGAACGCCAAATGCACACTGGGAATGAGCTGTAATATTTACTAGTTTCAGGACCATTCTTCCAAATTCTTCATCAATAATAGATAGAAGAGGTTCGGTTCTTCTGGTTGAAGCCTTTTCTTGATCAAAATGGAACCATGCTGGTGTTGATTTAACCCATCCAGAAATGCACTCCTTTGATTGAGAATCCTCAGCGACTTTTTGTCTACCGGTATTCGCTCCAGCATTTCCTTGCTTTCCACATGCCTCCTTTGGAAACGATCTATCCCTCGCAACCAAGTCGGCCCAAATTAACGACCATGAAGGGTACTTGTGTGAAGGCGGCCCAGGCAATTGGTCCTCAGTTTCAACCGTATCATAATATCCAATCTCATCGAGCAGATTGTGGAGAATTTTCGTGTTGCGGTCGTTTATATCTTGGAGCACGGTGTGCTCACGCGGCGCTTCTTTCATGAAATGTTCAATCATCCTAGCTGTGACGTCGGATAGAAGCTCATATGCATCCTTCTCTACATTGTCGGCCCATTGATTATTCGACTCGTTGTTATTCACCACTGGTCGTAAACCTTCAAAAAACTGATGAAAACTGGCGTGGTGACCGTGTCCCTTTTTGGCCTCGCAGGTTTTTATTTTCTCGTCTATATTGTTGAAAAACTCCTTAGCGTATTCTTTATCGCTATTCTTTCTCTGCCTGAATTCTTAGTTAATATCACTATAATCGCTGATAGTAGTAATCTTACCATCTGTTTTTAATAAGATCCTGACACTGCTTCAGGCAGCGAAAAAACTCGGGAAGAATCTGATTATTTGTGGTTAGCCAACTGAATATTTCCGGTTAGACTGAAAAAATTTTTGATTAATACATACAACAGACGGAAGAGGATTGAAATTGATAACTCTTTTAGCGTCCATTTGTCTTAACTGAAGCGTTGAAGTGGCGAATTGCTACACATGGTACGTTGTTTTTGGTGGACTTAAAAGTAGGGGGAGGGGAGTATATATGCCAATTTGAGGAGGTTGAGCGCACGCCATTTCTTCTTGCCCCCAAAGCCGTATCAGTTAGTACCTATCAATGGCATGTTTTTTAGGCATTCGTTCCTCAAAATTGGCGAAAGTGGACGTTTTAAATCCTGAATTTTCCATTTCGAGTATCTATTTGGAGAAATTTATAGACTGCGAAACACGACGAATTTGTTACACAGTTTGAGGAGGTTAAGCGCGCGCGAACTACTAGTTAGCATGCAGCTGGCCCGTTTTAATGCCTCCAGATTCGTTACAATATAATTATAATCATTATTGAACGTTTGAAGCTCTCACAATTTATCCATTAATGTATCCTTTAGAGATGTTGAAACGCTACTTATTAGGAAAGTCATGGTTATGTATTATTTGACACAAATGTGCGGCGTGCGGCAAAAAGGGTACTCTTTTTAGCCAAAACCCTAGGGTAGAATGATCGAGCGATGTTAAACGATATAGTGCAAGCATGCATTTACATCATCGCTTAATAGAATGATAGAATATATGGTTAACTCTATTTTTAAAACTTTAGCTAGGTCGGCTAGGTATGCAATCTTTTTAGGTGATTAAAAGAAGAAAGATACGATACTCAAGTCTAGTATAATCCTCATTTCAGGTTACAAAACATAAAAGGTTCTACATGTGTACTAGACTTGATTCAACAGGAATATCGGGCCGACAAACATCCGATCGATCTATGCTGGCGGGCATTCCGGAGCCTTGGCCAGCCTGTTTGGCTGTAGTTTAATCATTGGCTTGACCATGGCATACGTATTTCCGTCTGATAATAAACAGTCATAGTTGAAATGAACTGAGTTATTGTAGGTTTGGACAGTCAGATAAAGATGCCGCGTCGATCGACGCCTGGTTGTCTAGCATTAGATCGAACCCCAAGAATATGGGCGGATTCAAAGTTACTTTTTGCCAATCTGAAACTCATCGATGGACTCTAATCCTGTCCCTGACATCTATAGATCGTCCACACAGATACAGACACACATTTTCTTTACCAGGTTGAACTTCTGTTGCATTGCAGCTTGCATCAATCCCATAAAATTAGTCTGATTATTATCTACAAAACTGCCTACTTTCTACGTTGTTTCATAATATTTTACCTCCTCAATAATCGATAACCGTAAAAGATACTATGGGCCCCTGGTTTTTGGCCTGCCCTCGTTGGTTGACGTAACCGCACAATTAGAGACATGATCTAGCTAGTTTCGGATTAGTTTGCAATAGAGAAGCTGCAACTAAAGATACTTTAGCTGCTTCTTGGTTTAAGCCATTCTACTTAGATCGGGTAGCACAAGATGAAACAAGGCAGGAGTGGTAGCAGCGTATATTATGTCAGGGTACTAGGAAACATCCACGCCAACTACCCTCGCACATTCCCCTCAAACTTTTTACAAATTAGGCATTGGTTTCTCCAGTTACTTCTCTCATTGCGCGGTTTTACGAATTAACGATGCATTTCATCCTAGCTTCTTCGCCCCGCACTTGATGACCATGCTAGGGCCCATCTACCGACCCCACCCCGCTTCACTGACCAATGAGCCATAATCGAATCGAGATACATGAAATCCACGCTAGTATATGTAAAGTGATAAATTTGGTTAGTCGTCTTAATAAGCCATAGCCAGAGCAAGGATATACTGCTTACTTCCCCTGTCTAGTTACAAGAAAAAAAAATATAAAAAGACTTGTTTTTTCTCTTTTTTTTTGGCGCTTAACCTCATCTATATAGGTATCTTAAAAAGCTACCAGTTGAAATTACCATGGCACAAGCCATAGATCTCGCCGAGTTCATTCAGATCTGGATCGAGCGCCATGCGACCATAAGCTTTATCTTGACAAAATTAAAGTCGTCGACTCACACGATCTCAGCAGCAATTGGTTTCCTTATTCTTATCGATTTTTGTTTCACACTGACAAAATTCGAAGGTACTAAGACTGAACGAAAGTGGCCGACAATTTACGCCAAAGCATTGTATAGCGCCACTACCATGGCCATTACAGTCTTTTGTATGTTCATTTATTGTTTGTGTCACGACAAGAACATGGAATTATTCGTAATTGGCCCATTGGGGAAGCGGTATTTTATCGCCACCGCGGTTGGGTTTGCCATGATGATTCTGAGTACTCAGCTCAAGCGTCTGAAAGTCAGGTCGAAACTGTTTGGGAAGCGGATGGTTGTTTTTTCACAGGTTTTGGCTGTGTTAGCGGGTGTCTTTGCCATTGGACAAATTACCTACACTGTTTATATCACCAAGAATTATGATTCCAGCTTCTCGACTACTCGACAACCAGCATCGTCGTCGACTTTGTCAGATTTACTACAGCTACGACCGCATCGTTTTAAAGGAGATTTGTATCCTGTTTCCTTTCGTGTCTTTAACGAAGGTAAATGGATGGAGGGTGATGGATCGTACTTGATTCCTGGTGGAGAGCGGCAACTTCCCATCTCCGTCAAAGGCAATTTCCGATACAATGGTCATTTCATATCTATTACAGGTAAGTGTACGAGTCTGGACATTCCGGCATCATACAAACATTCGGTCATGGGTTCTGTTCGATACAACAACGAATGGTTGAATTTTCCGGGTGTAATTTACCCAAGATTTGAATGGGGGGTTAAGGAATGGTGGGAACAAAAGTCTAATCCTTTTTTGATCCTTAACTCCCACAATCACGACTTGATCGTTACCTTGGGTCAACCAGTCGCCGAACCAAAGCCGTTTATCGATCATATCAAAGCGCCGTTTGATTCCACCATCTATGCCGTTTTTGCACAAAATGGGGGATGGGTATCTTGCATTGCTAACCATTCAGCAACGGAAATTTATGTATAAGAGTCAAGAGTATTATCACTTTGGCTGTTGGCTGTGCGGCACTGGAAACTCGGTTCGATATCAAATAGTAATCTCGCTTTGTAGTATTATCAAATATAATAACAATAATATTCTAACATTATCATCTGCTGGAGTTGTTTATAGTCTGCTTATCGAGGGGGAACAGGACGACCAGGGGCTGAGTGACTGTGCGGCGCGTGCGGCGTGGCGGGGCGCCTCGACGTATACCCACATCATATACATTACTTTCTTCTTTTATTTCATGATATACTGGATTATGTACTTATTAAAACACGATATAGACCGTCACTTAGTTAGAAAATGTAAATCGATCAGACACTTTGCTTTCCAGCCACCAGCGGTAGAGGACGGACAGCTTGCAATAGAACATGTATTATACCTTGAGCCAGCGCCTATGGTCACACCAGTTTTTGATCAGCATCACTCAGGCCACACGGACACGGATCTATAACGCTCCTCTCAAAATCAAAGGCCCTTACCTTGCTATTTGACTTGATGACGTTTCCAGCGTGCCAGTCGGTTTGTCGGATTCCGCATTGAAGTAGCGTGTCTTTCACCTTTTCCCACCCTTCCGGAAACTCATCTATATCATAATCATCATCCGCTTCCAAGTATTCAATCAAAATGTACAAATTGCTAGGCCCGTCGGTTTGATAAACGACACCATGCGAGTAGAGTTCTGGCGCACAATAATCTTCTGGAGAGAGTAAATGCTTTATTCGTCGGTAGGTATGCACTTCATTGAGGTACGATGGTCCTTCCTTGAACGTTTTCAACACCTTCAGACCCCCATTCCTATAACGGCCAATGTAAACAGCGGTATTTGGTTTATTTGAAAAGAGACATATTGCAGATCGAGGGACAAACTCTAGAGACGAGTCGGATCGCAGTTGTTCTTCCACTTCAAAGTCGTCAAAACTCATATCGGTAGCACCACCAGCAGCGGTAGCAAAGCTGATGCCATGGAATTTTTTGAATTCCTTCGCAGAATCGTCAAAATACTTTCGTTCACGTTCGTATTTCCTTTCGTTTGCTTCAAACTCAGCATTCATATTCTTGTCAAATTCCGTCTTTTCTTCGTCACTGAGTTTATCAACGCCATTCTTGCCCAGTTCCACCAATCTGTTGAAGTACGCCTCCAAAGTTGGAAACTTTTGGAAAGCTTGGGTGATGATAAAGCAAAACAACTTCCAT
>JAKTQM010001212.1:3211-30679 GCA_030558825.1 Blastobotrys niveus
CGACAATAAGATGCCGGTCCCAGATCCTTGTACCTTGCATAACTTGTCACGCAAATAGGAGGATACTAGCTTTCGATGAATCTTTTGGCAACATTACCTGTATTATCAGCTAACGGTCCGTCGGCCCATCCACACGGACCTAGCAATCTGGTCGGTACGATCGGCCTTCATGCCCTAACTTGTTTTGCCAGGGAAAAGGTTGCACTTTCTCGATCACTTAGTTTCAGAACGCGGAAGTAACTGAAACTGGGCCAGAAAAGTACAGTAGCATGTATACCGATACATCTTTTTTCTGTATACACATATGAATGAGAAAATTATATATAACCCAATCATTGTACAACTAATTGGAATCTAGAGTTCTGGACAGAATAGAACCGACACCGTGATATTTTCTTCATAATTATGTAATAACTCCTGAGATCCTCTTGACCAAGGGACCTAAATGCGACGGGCGTTGGTGGATACCGCCATAATAAGGACGGGAACATTTAGAACATTAAAGGGCCTCTTCCCTGAATGTCCTTTTTTTATTACTGTGGATCCATAAATGAGTGGAGACTGACTCGCTTCTCTCCCTAACGACTAAAATTCAATTTAGTTCGAACCTATCTTCTGGCCCCGTTCTGAGTCAAACAAGTTGAAAAAGTTACGGGGGTCCTGAGTAAGAACCCTGCTAAATTTGGCCGTTAATATTAGATAAACAGCATTTGTATTGTATACGACCTGCCGGCTAACTTTCATGCCATCGATCGTTATCGGTGACAAGTCGCTTCCAGTTAATGAATAAGAATACAAAGTTAAATCTATAGAAGAAAACTACATATTAGAGTAAAATAAAATCTAAACAAAACAATGAAAGGAAGAAAAAAAAAAAAAAAGGAAGTCTAGAGAAATTAAAAAATGCAAATGGAAAATTGGTTGTTTCAAAGTGAGATTTTTAGTCTCGATTAATTCTCGGGACAGTGAATACCATATCTGTGCCGGCCGGATTGGGCACGGTAATTGTCTTATAATTGAACTTCAAAAGGTTAGTTGGTAGGTTGAGTGGATTCGCCTTATTGATTTTCTTGGTTGCCAAAGTTGTTGGCTTTGCAATGTGGTTAATTTTAGCATTGGCAACGGCAGTTGTTGTCGGCGCCGGCGAAGTAGCAACAGATGGTGATGATGATGGAGCTGGAGCAGATGATGAAGAGGACCCGCTGGTATCAGTCCCACCATTCTTCATACCATCCTTGACGACCTTGGCAAAGTTGTTGTTGGCCCATGCTTGGCTTGCGTCCCAGATCATCACCCCACCAAAGCTATCGTACTTGTCCTTGAGTTCATTGGCAATCTTCACAACCTTGTCAGCGTTTTCATAACCGGTACCAGCAGCTGACTGGGCACCTGGAACACCAAGGTAGATCTTTGCATTCTTATTCTTTGAGCCATCCTTGACAAATTCAGCCCACTTATCAAAATTGAACTTGCCGTCGTCGCTGTTACCACCATAGTTTTGAATACCGCAAAAGTTGTTGTAGAACTGCACAAAAATAAAGTCAAAATCGGATTCAGTCATTGCCTTTTGTAAGAAATGGTCAGGGATAACACATTGAGGAGCACCGGCGATGTAATACTGCTTGGATTTGTCGCTATCGTAGTGTTTTCGAAGTCGCTTGACCATGGCAGTGTACCCAGTATCGGTGCCGCCTTCAATATCCAAGTCGAACCCATCAAGAATAGCATCACCAAATGGACGAGTCTTGGACTTCCCAGCACCGAAAAGATCCCACAACTGGTCAGCAAACTGTTCTGCTTCTTGATCATTCTGGAAGCCGTAGGACCCCGTGGCACCGCCAAGAGAAAGCAAGATCTTCTTGTCGTTCTTTTGGCACTTCTTGATATCTCTTGCCATGTCTTTACATTGTAGTAGGTTGGTGCCTGGGAACTCGGTGCCTTCACAAGCCGATGCAAAGTTGACAGAAGGAAGACCACCGGTGGAATTGAAAACATTCAAGAAGGAAAGGAGAATGATGTCGACTGTATCATCTTCGCAATAATATGCTAGATCTTTCTGTGCACCTTTATTACCACCCACACCGGCAGAGTTTTGACCCCAATAAACTGCAACATTAGTGTCTGAATTTGGGTCGAAAGCTGCCAAGGCACCAGTGATTGAAAGGGTGAGAAGGAGTAAAATTCCTGAGATCATTGTTTTATCTCGATGTTTGTTTTATGAGAGTTATTGAATTGGATTGGATAGAATAACCTAGACATGATGAGAGATATCTACTCTCTTTTATATTATTCAAAATCCATTGGATATGATGGCGAGGGCCCTTCCTGGACCCTTCTTTTTCTCATTAGGGATATCATGAACTTAGTGTCTCCAAAAATCTGGGAACAAGCCCGTTTACAGGTCGATGTGATGAAGGTTTTCCAAAAAGGTTGACACCTGTCTCCAGCTACGTGATTAATCAAAGAAATCACTAATTATAACCTCCTATATTCTTAGATCTCTGATCGATGAGATCTATTAAATATGAGATGAGATCGAGCGATATTACAAGGGGCAGGCCCACACCACCGGAATGCGGCTCAGGGGCAAGCCGCAGCACGAAAAACACATAGCGTGCATTGTTCAAAAAAACTTACTCAAGACAGGATGTGATATAATAATTAAACAATAGAATATAATAAATAGACAGTTCCAGCTACAAATCATTTGAATTCAAATATTCATCAGGATTTTTACTGGTGAATAGAGTATGCATAGTCTCCGCCAACGGTCGGGTAACAATCGATCTATTGTTACTCCGCTTGATCCCTGAGAACGTAGCTGCACCGGACGACTCAAGCTTGCGCAACATTGCATCAATGTTAGGGTACACTGACCCAATTGTCTGTGCTACTGGTGGCGTCACCATTTTGACCTGTTGTAAAGATTTGGCAAACGTGTCACCAACATCCTTCCCAGACCGGATAGACCCAACATCGATAAGTTCGTCGCCGAGAAGTTTAGTCACACGATAAGGAATCAACCCAGCCGCTTTTGCCAAATTGGATATCCATTCAGCTGATTCCGGGTTATTTGACGTCTGGATTATCTTGAACCCCGATTCTATTTGTAGCCTGACCAACAATTGCTCAGCGGCCGCCCGATTGATTCCCGCCGCACTATCCATCGAAGCCCCACGTCCCGCTTTTCGTCTTCCCGATTCGTTATTGTTGGTGGTGGCGGTGTTGTTTCTGCTGCTGTTGCTGCTGCTGCTGCTGCTATTCGGATCTTCACCGGTAGACATGAGTTGTCGTACTCGATTAGTATATGCGCGGTTTATATTGTTTTCTGTTTTGCGAATACACAGCTCCAGTCCTTGAATAATATAAATAATATGCTCGGTTGGAAACACCTGTCGAATGTCGTTTAAATGCTGTTGCAGATCATTGTCGTTTTGGGAAAGCTTGACAAAGTCAGGTGCCCGGATAAACACAAACGATCGATCTTCTTTCTTGATTCGTAACTCGCACGGTTTGTACAAATCTTCCTGTGGATCATATTCTGTCATGACTTTGCGCCGCAGCCGTAACGGATGCCAGGTATTTCCAGTACCAACCCCACACTCCCACTTTTTTACTGTCAGATCGATCTCACTCAAACTGGATCTGATGATACCCCCAATCTCATCGTCAAAAAGGGCTCCTGATATATCCAAGATCATTTCCTTGGCGCTATCCTCTTTTTGGTTCTTCAACTTGTTAGCCTCCTCCAGTGCCTTTTTGCGATTCCTTTCTTCTTGCGCTGCTTGCCTCTGCTTCTCTCTCTCGGCTTGATTCCGTTGCTTTTCCTGCTCTTTTTCCTCGGTGGTGAGTTTTCGAGATGCTGCGTCCTTGAATCTAATAGGGTTACCAACTATGGGGATTGTTGGATTGCTACTCTTGGCAAGGCGTGCTGATGATGGATTCAATGAATGTGTCTTTTTCGCCGATAGGACTCTAGTGGAAATTGATTTATTCGGCGTCGAAGATGGATCAGAGGAGAGGCGTCCTGCTTTCGTCGTTTTTGTTGTTGTGAATGCACGTGTTGTGTGTGTTGAAGCAAGACCGCCAAGAAAGTCATCTTCCATCGCAAAGTCATCGCTCTGGTCGTTTAATATTGTAGTTTCTGCTGGAGGCGTGACTCGCTGCCTCTTTTCCTCTAGCCGAGTGATATTGGTATCTGCCTTACGTCTTGTAGATTTTGCTTCACGGCATAGATTTTCATTATTACACTTAACTGAGCTGCTTTTTTTCGCCACGAACCTGGTAGGTTTCAATACATCAGGTGTAGAAGGTAGTGGCTCCGAAGACTGTCTAGCTCCACGTATACCAGCTTCATTGTCCTTCTTAGCATCATAGTTCTCCTTATTACGCCCATTGGCTAACTGCTTCCCTTCCCTGTTTGGCCCGTGCTGGAAAAGATCATTAAACGTCTCATCGTCTATATCTGTGAAGTTGAAACTTGAAGAGCGGCGTCCATCATAATGCGTCGTAGCTGGTCGTTGGCAAACAGATTCCACGACAACCACTTCCTCCGAACGATCTTCTGCACCACCACCATTATCGCTGTCGTCTTCTATCGTTCCGTCAGAATCATGCGAATTAAACACCCGTGATATCGATCGGGCATTATTCGTCGTTATTGCCTTCGTAGTCTTTGGGGCCGTTGATACATGGCTCGTATGGAAATATACGCTATCCTCAGTATAGTTATCTGCAAACTCGTCGTTCTTCGAATTATCGTCATTGTATATAATCTCATAAGGCGAAGACGGCAAGCCGGTATCGTCTTTTTCGCGTGTTGGTGTCTCGTCGATTAGAATATGTAATGGCTGACGAGCTTGATCGAATGACTCATTAAGTGTTGTAGGATTAACATCATCGGAGCTTTCTATAATGATTTCTTCAGGCATATCCACATATCCATCTAATGCTGTTGAGTCCAAGAAGAGAGATGCGCGAGTTGTGCGTGGCGATAAAAGAATATTAAATTGTTGTCGCGACGCGTCGAGAAAAATTATTACACAACCATTAAACTATAGACAAGGCATAGAGAAAAACGGAAAAATAAAATTAAAAAAAGGGAAATATAATAACGCTTTCATCTTCCTCTCGTCAAATCATTTATTTTATACTATATACTTTACGTAGAAGCCTTGCCAGCGCAGAAATACTCATGCAGTTCGTTCAAATGCGTTTGCAAAGTCTGCCGTTGCTGATTAGCCGCACTCTGTCTTGTCGACGTCAACTCTAGCTTTCGAATCGATTCCTGATGCATCAACCGCAACATAATCTTTGCTTCTTCGTAGGTCATAAGCTTTCTTTGATTCTTAATTTGTTCCAAAAATACAGCAGGACTGGCCCCAAATGTACCAAAGAACTCTGATGCTCGCTTGAAATCCACTCGTTGAGGATCTGTTTCTATCGACTTGAGCATTTGCTGAAGCACAACAATATTCGCCTGCATCTTCCTAATGCCATGGATATTGATGTATTCTAGATTATCTGCACCATAGATGAGCACTTCGTTAATAAATTGCGACAACCCTCGAATAATACACGTCTTGTCCTGCAACAACAAGTAGTCAGTGATCAAGTCTTCACTCTTAATCAGATCGCTATCCAACGATGTAATATGGAGATCCCGTTCCTCACTATCCTGGTCAATAAAATAGTTGCCCTCACGCATCGCCTTGTCAACATAATACACAACACGCACCCTAGCATCGCATCGCAATGTCAGTATACAGGTATTGGCCAGTTCCTCCAAGTCATTAACAGCCTTGTCAAACCGAGTCACTGATTCACCTTGAAGCATCAAGCTCTCAGTCTCACGATCCGAAGAATCCACCTGGGCAGCCCGATTAACTTCCATCAACGTCCATCTTTTCTTCACCTTATTGCCAAGTGTGGCACTATCGTTATCTTCCGTATCTTCACCTTCTTCAACTTTGCGAAGTGTTCTTAGTCGAAGAACAATCCATCGTAGACTTGTAGCCATAATAGATAGCGTCTTGATACTGGTGAAGTCCAGTAAATCATTACGGTTCAGCTGGTAACCATTGTCATTATTACTTGTCGAACCTCGCTTGGCCAAGAACGCCTTGGCTTCCTTGATCGCTGGGTCGTTATCATTGCTGTCCCCTGCCAGCTGCGGTGGTGGTGCATCCACCATTTTTTTGGCTACGTGTCGAATGTTCGGATCTTGTGCTAATACAGCAGGAATTCTGGCAGATTTCCCAGCTTGACTGTCATCTTGTACTACCGTCATGGAATCGTACTGATCATGGAAATACTGCTGCACCCATTGCACCAATGCAATCACTAATGATGCATATTTTTCTCGATACAAATAACCAGTGTTTAACAACCGACATGTCTTTTTCACCAAATCCACAAACGACGAAGCTGCTTTCAAAATTGGCCGTTTGGACAGCTTGTTCCATTGTAAGTCAATCTGCATTGCGTCTGGGTTGGCCATGATCTTGTGGAACGCTAACGACAGCGAATCCTCGAGCTGTGGAAGAAACACGTTCACCAAAAACTCTTCGATAAACGAATTACCATTCTTGGTAGTATCTCTGAACGGGAAAATGGACTTTGTACGTTGCAAAAACATGACTGTTGGGTCAAGCATGACTCGTATGTTGAATACATTGGGCGAAATCAATAATCGATGAGCAGACGATAGATCTGTCGGTGCATAAGGCGTGATCTTGCGGTCTTTATCAGCATATGCATTGGACACCAAACCAGGAACAGCGCTCTCCAACGTTTCTTGTAAATCTTCATACTCATGCAGGAACTCTGATTGTTGGTAGTCCACTTGGTCAAACTTGAATAACTGCCGGCTCCTGTCTCGGGCTCTTCTTGTACCGTTCGTTGGTTTTAGACGTTCGTGGAAATCTCGAGCTTGGATCGATGAGCTCGACTTGTCTGTAATATAACTATGCAGTAACGATCGAATTTCCGACTGTACAATATGATACACGCCATTAAAATCATAACAGAACGCATTATTCGATTCACCTCGTCGTCCACTGATGCTTTCCACTACTTCAAACACTACTCGGTGCCCTTCCAACACAGCAATCAGCTTGGAATACAGCGTCCAAGTCAAATCCTTTAATACCGCCAATCGCAAATCCGAGCTCACATGTCCATCATCATCCAAAAATCCCGCTGCCGGTTTATTCTCTTGTAAATCCAACACGCTCTGTGGATACCGCATATTTACTTCGGCAATTGTCTTGTCCACAATCTTGTGAAGTTCAGTAGGAAGCCGTTGATGTATCACATCAAAAGCGGACGAAAGTCGACTGAGATTCGCTAACGTCTCGATAATTAGTCGAATATACTCAAAAGAATCTTGCTCAATGTTCTTCTTTGAATCTTCTACCATTGGCTGTTCAGAATCAAAGTTGGCCAAAAACTCGTCCAAATGTGGAGACCCGCTGAAAGACGTTGATCGTTCAGACAAGTCGAATTTAATCTTATCTTCGAGCACTTGTTCAGCATTTGCAAAGCTATCATTCTCCTGCGTGTACGCACTCCAGCGCGGATCACAATACGGTGACTTGAGATAAAGATGATTGTGAAGTTCCTCAATCAAGATACCAAATAATGACGATTGTTGAGAAAATAAATAAGATCTAATCGGTTGCAATGCTGAGATTCCTTCCAGTTCTTTTCCTTCAATAAGTCGTAATGCATGAGTCAGCGTTTCATTGGCGGATAAGAAGAGCTTTTGAGAGATTTGCATTTCTAGTTTATCCGGCACCTGCTTTATCTCTTCAATCTTATCCAAAATATCTATCATGGCGCTATATTTCAAAGAGCTTTCTCTTAAATCTTTCAACATTGGTCGTCGTGTTGCCAGTCCTTCTCGTGCTTTGTTGAGTTCGTCCTTTGCATCACTAATACTCTTTTGAGAGTCGCTTACACTTTGTACAGTTGACCGATAGGACCCAATGGAGCTATTGAAACCTTGGTAATTGGCTAAAAAGAAAAAGAATCAAAACATATTAGAACACATTATCCACCCATAGCTTTTTCTCTCAACAATCATTCACTTACCGTCAACATGATATTTCAATGTTTCGCTCAACTCGTGCTTCAATGACGTGAATTTGGAATGGTACTTGGCCTTGCCGATTGAGCTGCTATCCATCAACGCCAGCGCTGCTTCTAGAGTATTCGCGTTTTCCGACACTAGGTCTTTCCATTGTTGACCCACGGTTTTGATCAAATCTACAAATTGATAGAAAGATGTTTCTTGTTAGTATCCTATGTCAAAGAGCGCGCTTATGTTATATTTTCGTACCATCAAGATTTGTGGTTTTGGCAGACTTTGGTCGCACATTGGTGGAGAGCCTGCGAGTGATATTGCCGTTACTCTGATCTGGCACTGCTAATGAAAACCCACTCATTGTAAGATCATGAGGAACAGCCGTCGTCGTGTCGTGTCGTGTCAATGTCTATGTCAATAGCTTGATAGTTTCTTGGTGTTTGAAACGGTCCGAAGGGGAGAAGACACGCTCAACCAAAATCTCCCGCCTGCGCGCGCGGCCAGTGCGGCTTGTTTATTTCCAACCAGTTATGATCCTCCACGCTTTTGATGGTTGAACAGCGTCAATGTATCGAAATCAGCAGTTATATCCCACAATCAACTGCTGTTTCAATTCATTTTGGCCATGAGCTAGTAGGGATATGATAGCTCTACAGCCGAGGTTATCCTGTCTGACCTTACTGAGAATTCTTATAGCGATACGATTATACATGTAAGAAACAAAAGCATGGGCCAAGGAAGAGTCCACAAAACAAGTATCTTGATTAGCATTCTCTTTTTCCCACAGTGTTCTTCCAGGGTTCCCCGTGCCATAGGTGTCCACAGTTGGCAGCTCTTCTGGTCTAACAATAAACTGCTAACGCCTGTTTCTATGGCAGTAGTAACAGAGTGAGACAGCGGACGCGAAGAAGCCAAGCTCCCTTTGCATGAACAATAAGCAAAAACAAAGTGCGTGTTATTGGAGATGTACAAAGTTGACTGTATCTGTTTCCTTTTAGAAACGGCGAATAGACAGACTTAACTAGCCAATCTTTATATTGCCTATGACGGAACTGACCGTTTGAAATTTTGGATTCTATCAGGAATCAATCTCATTTTTTTGGTAGCCATTGGCCTACCATCTATATCCTGATGGATCCATTAACTATAACCTAACCGGTGATTCCTTGAATGAACCTTTCATTGGTATGCCATTTATGCGGCAGTAGGTAGTGCTGTAACTTAATAGTAATCAAGTTTTATCCCGCTTAATCACCTTTTCTGCTATTACAGAACAATAATCGAAAATCCCTCTTCAATAAAGTATGGTAATGCATATTTCGATTATCATAATATGTGTATATTCTGATGACTTTGTTTACTCATCTCTGGTTCAGTTCTAAAAATAACACTGTAGAGACATGTAAACCCCCCTTTTTTCTATCGTCAGAAGCAGCGTTATGCATAAACTCACTAGGGCTCCATAATGACGGATAGGACCTGGAACTGGACCCAGCTGGATATTATAATTGCAATGAAAGAATGAACCAGATGGCGTTTTACCAATTATGCCCATTCAGGTATATATATCAATCTTTTGGTATCTATTTCCATTAAGGTAGATGTGGCAAGTAGAAGTAGGGAACCATCAGACAGACAATCTCAAAAACATATTTATAGCATCCGACAACTGAGGCAAATAATAAATAAATAAATAATAATAATAATGAAACGAACCGATGTATAGCACATAAACCATCCATTTTCAAGATCTTCAGGGAGGCTGAGACAGCTGGCCGTCCCGCTTGTACTGTAGACCAAAGAGAAGCCAACTCAAGTGGCTCCGCCCAAAAAAAAAAAGTGTTTCGCTTGCCAATGTTTCGGCTCTTTTTTTGTTCTTGTTCTTGACATCCATTCAATCATATATAAATAAAGGTCAAGGAGGATATTTACATTTTGTGGCTCTTTTTGACATTAATACTCGTTTGATATTTTTGGATTCCTCCTCCCCCTTATACTACTAATACCATATCGATTCCATCAATTCATCTAATCGATATTTGATTGATCGGGGGCACACTAAAATACGGTACTTTCCGGCTCTTCAAACCTGCTGCTGGTATTTATTATTTCTTTGCTCGCATTTAATTGACTTGGCAAGTTCTCGTTCCCTTTTTTTTTTTGTTATTCAAGCAAGAAAGCAGAATTTTCTCTCTGCATTCAGTTCATTATAACGACATTTATTGGAATAAAGACTAGTACAATCAGAGCGGTTGTTTAAAGTGCTTCTTCAATTCCCCCACCACCGAGTTTAAGTGCGTTGTTATTTTCTCCCGCACAAACTAAACTATCATCACCACCACCACATCATCATCCAGAACAACAACAACAACAACAGTAACACCAACTACAGCGCTATCTAGAGTATAGTATATTCGACAAGTGTTTTTATCTCTTAAATCTAGCATTCTAGAATTAAAATCAACAACAATGATTCGAGCAGACCGACATACATACAAAATCAACGGGATAGACTTTACCGTTGATAAGCGGTTCCAGATTGTCAAGAGTACTGGTCACGGTGCTTATGGCGTTGTCTGTGCAGCAAAATACAATTCTTCTGAAGATGGTCCAGGAGTAGCCATTAAGAAAATCACCAACATATTCGCCAAGAAGATTCTATGTAAACGGGCTCTACGAGAGATGAAACTATTGAACCATTTGCGAGGCCATCGTAACATCACCATGCTGTACGATATGGATATTGTGGATACAAATAATTTCAACGAAGTTTATTTGTACGAGGAGCTTATGGAGTGTGATATGCATCAAATCATCAGATCTCAACAGCCTCTAACAGATGCCCATTATCAAAGCTTCATTTATCAGATTCTTGCCGGGCTCAAGTTTATCCATTCAGCCAATGTCTTGCATCGAGATTTGAAGCCGGGTAATCTGCTGGTCAATGCCGATTGCGAATTAAAGATTTGTGATTTTGGTCTAGCACGAGGGTTTAGCCATGATCCAGAAAAAAATGCTGGGTTCTTGACTGAATATGTTGCCACTCGATGGTATCGTGCTCCCGAAATTATGTTGAGTTTCCAGAGTTATACCAAGGCTATTGATGTTTGGTCTGTGGGTTGTATTCTTGCCGAATTGCTTGGTGGTAAGCCATTGTTCAAGGGTAAGGATTATGTCGACCAATTGAACCAAATTTTGCATTATATTGGCACCCCAAGTGAAGAAACATTGACTAGAATTGGTTCCCCACGAGCCCAAGAGTACGTTCGAAGCTTGCCGTTCATGCCAAAGATTCCATTTTCTCAACTGTTTCCTCGAGCTAATCCGGAAGCATTGGATTTGTTGGACAAGATGTTGACATTTGATCCGGATGATCGAATTACTGTTGACGAAGCATTGAAGCATCCATATCTGAGATTCTGGCATGTTCCAGCCGATGAACCAGTGTGTAAGAAGGAGTTTGACTTTTCGTTTGAAGAAGTGGATGATATGGATGTCATGAGACAAATGATTCTTGATGAGGTTATCAAATTCCGAGAAGAAGTTCGTCAACCAAACAGTCAAAACAATACAAACTTGTATTATCCTACTACCGATTCGATGCAGCAGCAGCAGCAAGCTCCACCACAACAACAACAGGAGGAAGTTCAGCAGCAACCACCGCAACAACAACAACAACAGCAACCTGATCATCAAATGCAAGCAGCACAGGACGTTCTACCTCAGCAATATCAACAACCAGACCAGTTCCAATTCCAAAACGATTTCAGTTCGCCATTGGAACCATCTCCAGCTACTCAACAACGCCATTTGGGTATTCCAAATGATGAATATCGAACACAGGACCAACCTCCAAGACCAGAAGAAAGTTTCAACGTTGGAGGAAACATTTATGACCTAGAAAGAGAACTTGGTCTCAATTAGAAAGTATCATGAAAAGAAAAGAAAAAAATATGCTAAGGGCGGTACGACGTCTCGCCCAGGGGGGAATAGCGCAAAAAAAGGAGTTTATATGTATGGTACATGTATTATACTAAAGACTAAAAGGAATACAATGAACACTTGTAACTTGAAAAAAAATGAATTTTGACATAAAATTTGAGTAGCCACATAACCCACAATTGCTGTTTCTAACCTTGCATTTGGCCCTTATCAATGATTGTGAAACTGAAACAGGGCTGTCTAATGCTTTTTCTAGTGTGCTGGTGCTGGGCCTGGCCCAACAAGGAAAAATAAACTCAATTTCTTAACTTCTACCACTACTGTACCAAACCCAGAAAAAAAGAGATCGAGAGAAAAACGTTAGTTCTCTTTGTAGAAAACTGACTGACTACTCAATATGCATTCAATAGACATCAATGAAGAGCGTCAAGGTAGCCCTAGGTCGAGTACCTCGTCGATCTTGGAAAACCTAGATAAAGAACGCGACGATTCACTAGACTTGGAAGTTGGGGAGGACGACGACTTTGAACAACAGCATATCGTGAGAAATGGAGAACAAACAGATGGATATCACAGGATCGGTGAGCAGCCAGCGAAGAGTAGGAAGAAACGGCTTATATTTTTGATAGGCGGGATTATTATCAGTTGTGTTCTTATCATTGGTATCCTAATATCCTCAGAAAGGTACCATGGAGTGATGCGTAAATCTGACCTGGACGGCACAAATCGGCCATTGTCTTTGTATGATATGCGACGTGGCGCGTATCACCCACATACAGAGGATATCGAATGGGTTGACTCGGATTCAGACGTCAAGGGACAGTATTTGGTGCGAGACCATGGACAATGGTATACTATTGGATGGGGGGAATCTGATGAAGAGAGAAGAGTTGTTTTGGAGCCTCCGTTTAAAGTTGGTGAAGATGTATACGCCGTTGAAAAATTGGAGCTTAATCGACAAGAAAACAAGGCGTTGATCAAAACTAACGGTGAAAAGAATTGGCGACATTCTAGCTTTGCCAATTATTGGATTCTAGATATTGACAGTGGTGACGTGGAAGCTGTATATCCTGATAATCCAGAAGGTAAATTGGCATTGGCCAAATGGTCACCTCGAGGGGATCGAATTGCGTTTATTTATGAAAACAATTTGTTTCTACGTCGCGTAGGTGACAGCGCTAATGAAAAGGTTAATGGATCTAGCAAAGTGGAGAAGGTTAAACAAATTACTACTGATGGTGGCCCAGAAATCTTTTATGGTCGACCAGACTGGGTATATGAAGAAGAAGTATTCCAGGGGCCAGAAGCGCTGTGGTGGTCTCAATCAGGCGAATATTTGGCGTTTCTGAGAACAAACGACAGCGCAGTGCCAGAGTTTACTATTCCTTATTTTGTACAAAATGACGACGACAAGCTGCAAGCATATCCAGAATTGGTGGACTTGAAATATCCAAAACCTGGGTTCCCAAATCCAATTGTCGATATCCTGTTCTTGGAAGTTGAAACTGAGGAGTTTTATCCTGTTCCTACTGAACAAAACAAACCAGAGGATGATTTGATCACCGAGGTGGTATGGGCTGGCGATGATAAAGTGATTGTGCGTATGACAAACCGAGAAAGCGATTTGTTCAAGTTGAGTTTGGTGAATGCTCGGACTCGTACTGGCAAGATTGTTCGGAAAAAGGCGCTGTCGCCTGAAGATGGGTGGTTCGAAGTGACTAGAGACACCAAGTACGTTCCAAAGGATGAAAACAATGGCCGACCAGATGATGGTTATATCGACACTATTATTGTCGATGGATGGGATCATCTTGCATACTTTTCTCCCTTAGATGCAAGTGAACCAAAGCACTTGTTGACGAACGGCACGTGGGAAGTACTAGACGCGCCATCTGCTGTCGATCTTGACAAGAACAAGGTTTATTTCATCTCAACCATGAAGAGTCCAACCGAGAAGCATTTGTACTCTGTAAACCTGGATGGTACTGATCTCCAGCCAGTAACAAATGTTTCTGAACCTGGTGTTTACAAGGCATCGTTCTCTTCTGATGCTCAATTTGCCTTGATAAATTATGAGGGCCCAGGAATTCCATGGCAGAGCGTCATTGATCTTAATGATAAATCTCCAATGGAAAACGGCAGAACCGTCGAAGCCAACTTGGAGTTGGCGAAATCGATGAAACAGTATGACACTCCAACGATTATCTATTCACAAATCGAACTTGATAAAGATGAAAAGTCCAATCCAATTATGGGCAATGTTATGGAGATCCTACCATCAAACTTTGACAAATCCAAGCGATACCCTGTATTGTTCCATGTTTATGGCGGTCCAGTGTCTCAAACTGTTTCTAAGAAATTCAGTATTGATTTCCAAAAGATTGTCACTGCGAATGATATCATTGTGGTAATTGTAGATGGACGAGGCACTGGTATGATGGGACGAAGGTTCCGATCTGTTATCCGTGATAAACTAGGCGCGTATGAAGTCAAAGATCAAATCACTGCAGCCAAAGAATGGGCTTCTCGAGGGTACGTTGATGAATCTAAAATCGCCATTTGGGGGTGGAGTTATGGCGGGTACATGACTTTGAAAACTCTAGAAACTGATGCGGGGGAAACGTTCAAATATGGCATGGCTGTGGCTCCTGTTACTGACTGGCGATTCTATGATTCTATTTATACTGAACGATACATGCATACTCCAGAGCACAATCAAGATGGGTATAAACTGGCAAGGATCAGCAACAGCACGGCGTTGGGTCAATGCAACCGGTTTTTGGTTATGCATGGTACTGGTGATGACAATGTGCATTTCCAAAACACTTTGACTTTGTTGGATCATCTTGATGAAGAAGAGGTTGAGAATTATGATGTGCATGTGTTCCCTGATTCTGATCATTCTATTTATCATCACAATGCCAATACTATTGTCTACGATAAGTTGGAGAGATGGATCAAGGATGCCTTTAATGGCAAGTTCGACGATCTTTAAAGAGTATTTTGGAATAGATATATATTATAAAACGTTATTTATGCAGGATAAGACACGAAATATCTTTCATTGTTGTTTAGTTGATTAAAACGGTCCTTTTCCGCGCTGATTATAGCGTGTTGCGGCTGAACCTTTTTTTTCTTGTTCCGTTGTTTTTGGGCCCCACATGAAACCTTCTTGACACTTCAACTGTAAATACTAATCTATCGTATAAGCCAACGGTTTTCCATTTCTTCTATTTGACAAAATTGTGTTATAATGGTCAAAAACCAACTAGATGAAGATCTCTATTCTAATGAATCTGAAGATGACGATTTAGAACTTCCAGATCCAGCAAACAGTGATAGAGACTCTGCGGAACTGTTATCTCAACATGGTGGAGACAATAGCACCACGCCACAGCAGCCGCCACAACAACACCAACAACCATCCCAACAACAGCGGCAAAGTCCTACAAATCAACCATCAAACAAGCTGAAATCCCAGTTCTCTCCATCGAGGTGGGATCTTATCCGTGTTTCTGTGAATCGGTTCACGTACTCAAAGCAGTACATTTTTGCATACATTATCTTGACGATCCTGTCTATTGTGACAGTAGGCATTTCACTGGCGACTCCGAAAGGGTGTCCGCATTTTCTATTCTATGTATGCTTACTATACCAAACTGATGGGAACGATGACGGCCATGCTAACTTACTCATTTTTTCTTTTTAGATATTCGAAATCATTGTCCTTATTGCATTAATGCTGGAAGTAGTAGTAAGAATGATAGCTCTACGCCGCTTCTTTTGGAAAAGCGTTTGGAATTACCTTGATGCAACCATGATGGTTATCTGTGCTATAACTCTTGGGCTAGTCTTTGCAGGTTGCTCAACTGCAGTACGAGCCGGACGACAAAGTTCGACCGCTTTATTGGTGATTAGAAATATCGTCCAGATTGTTCGCATTGTCTATCTGCTATGGCAAAACCGGCATAACATTAACAATCGTCAAGTGGATATTGATCTGGAGAACGTACAGGATATGGGATTCGAGTTGCTGCCAGAGGAGGAAGATCCAGAACAGATATGGAATGCTGACGACGAGCATCGCCGGCTCTATCCGGGGGAAACGCATCGTTAGTCTTTCGTATTTAACCAAAGATCCATAATCATCAAAATTAACAATTTTACATAAGAAACCAAAAGAAAACGATAGTATATCGTATCATCTTGAGGTTGCTACCGTGCCACAGTTCTTGCAAGTTCGCTTCTCAATATCAGCGTCAAACTTGGCAATTGCATCTTTAATCTGAGTGACCAGATCGTACATGTGGAATGAATCCTCGTAGACAATCTCCTTACAGTTCTTGCAGTACCATCGCAACGAATCTTTCATATCTTTTGGACGATCTTGTTCAACCACAATACCGATAGTGTCTGCGTATCTCTGCGGGTTATGTGGAACATTTGCTAAATTAAATATGCATACATGTTAGTCAAAAAATCACCAAAAAAAGGCTAAAAGGGTCCCACATACGAGGAAGTAAGAACGTGTCACCTTCGTTGATTTCAATAGGCTTGAATTCTCCATCATCGACTACATTTAATGTCATTCTTCCCTTGATTTGATGGAAATATTCCGGTGTTTGGTTGATATGGTATTCTGTACGGGCGTTAGGACCTCCAACAACCTTTGGTAAAGCCGGGTGTTAGCAATTTCAAATATCAGCCACAAAACAACACCTGTTGTGGGAACGTACCTGCATCATGAACCCGTCATGGTGTAGACAGTAATTCATCACTGGTGGCTTTAGAAGATGGCCATTCTCTTCTATCCATTTATTCAAGTTGATTGGTGGTGATAGTACCATTGTTTGGAGTTTGGAAATTAATAATGAAGAAGTAAAGAAGAAAAAAGAAAAATAGTGGGTGGCTTTATAATCAAAGAGTCGAGAACCCACACGTGTATTCTAGACGCAATTAAACAGGAAATATAATAAGGAAGGGTCCATATATTAAGTATGATCCTTTGTTTTTTGTTTCTCCATTGCCCTATTTGATTGGAGTCTATCTAATCATTGAAATTTATCGGCTGATTTACTGTAACGATAGCTTAGTTTGGCTCGTACCGAGGAAATATACAGTGCTCAGCCTTGCGGCGCGGATTGGCACTTGAAGCGTCCTAATTGGGCGACGCGCTGCAAGGGGTTAGCACGTTGGAATTGGATGTTGCATCAGTCTCCACCGTGAACTATTTCCATGAGACGATTTTACAATATGATCATGGTCAATATTATCACCAACTGTGTCTCTTAAATTGTGTATTGCTTTACATTGGAGCATGGCGCGTAGTGCGTGGTTATGTGGGGGCTAAAATAATAGTCGCCCCAATGGCTTGACGAGATCAGTCACCCTAATTCTGTCACAGCAATAATATTGACAATGATCTTATATTACCCTTTAACTAGTTCTTTCTTTTCATTTCTCCATTTCTATCTCCTTCATCCTGTCCTTCAACCATTCTCCTCTTTAAGCGCTGTCTAAACTCCACACCGAACAAAATGCGGCGGGTAACTCACGGTTCTCTTCCCAACTGTCTCCAGTTGGGCGTTTATTTGCCACAACAAACTTTTTCGCCCACAAATCGCCCATAATCCACCACTACTTTACACACATCCACACAGTTTTTTATATCGCCAACGTCGTTTGATTTCATAACATCTGTCCATTTCAATCGTTGTCTCGTATTCATACACTTGCAATTCATCAAAGAAAGGATAATATAAAAGTATACACGTATAGACAGTTGCAATTGACTACACATAAAGATGGCGCCGGGAAAGGAAGATAAAGCGACGTCTGACGCTACTGCCGAGCAGCAACAAAATAAGGACGACAAGAAGAGTAAAGATCAAGAAACCAGCAATAAACAACAACAAGATGGAGATAAGAAGGGAAAGAAGGATCAGAAGGAAGAAGAGGAAGAATTGTCTGAAGAAGATCAAAAGTTGAAAGAAGAATTGGAGATGCTCGTTGAACGATTGAAGGTACGTTGTTTGATTTTTAAGCGCGCTTAGGGGCATCATCAGTGATTACTAATATCTCTCTTTTTTTATTTTAGGAACCAAAGACTGAACTTTATGAACCAGCATTAGAATCACTCAAGACGTTCATTCGTACGGCCACGTCGTCAATGACTGCTGTGCCCAAACCATTGAAGTTTCTGCGGCCTCATTACCCAAGTCTCAGTGAACTATATCCAACGTGGCCAGAGAAACTGCAGCCTCTATTTGCAGATGTCTTGTCCGTACTAGGTATGACACACAGCGACGAAAACAAGCGAGAATCGTTGATGTATCGGCTAAAATCATCTAGCGACGATCTAGGCGACTGGGGCCATGAATATGTGCGACATTTGGCGCTCGAAATCGGCGAAGAGTATCATGACCGACAAGACAAGGAAGAAAGTACGGCTGATTTGGAAGAATTGGCTGTCAAGATTGTGCCATTTTTCCTTAAACATAACGCCGAGGCAGATGCTGTTGATTTGTTGTTAGAATTGGAATCGATCCAACAATTGCCACAGTTTGTGGATCAAAACACATTTGCCCGGGTATGTTTATACATGGTCAGCTGTGTGCCATTGTTGGCGCCACCAGATGACTCTGCATTTTTGCATACTGCTTTTTCAATGTATTTGAACCATGGACAACTTACACAAGCTTTGGCATTGGCGATTCGTATCGACGACGAAGATTTGATCAAGTCAGTTTTTGACGCCACTAATGACCAATTGGTCCACAAGCAACTGGCATTCATCTTGGCTCGACAACAATACTGGTTCGAAGTGCCGGATGAAGATGTCCAAAACTGTCTGTCTAATGTGTCACTGTCAGAATACTTTTTGCATCTAGGAAAGGAATTGAACCTCCTGGATCCAAAAGTACCAGAAGATATTTACAAGAGTCACTTGGAGAATGCCCAGTTTGGTTCCAACGCTGGTGTGTTGGACTCTGCCAAGCAGAATTTGGCGGCCAGTTTTGTTAATGCGTTTGTGAACTGTGGGTACGGCAGTGACAAGTTGTTGTTGGGTGAAGTGGAATCTCAATCATGGATTTACAAGACTAAAGGTCCAGGTATGCTGTCTACTACAGCATCTCTCGGTACCCTTTTCCAATGGGACTTTGGTAACGGGTTGCAACAACTGGACAAGTACATGTACTCTTCCGAAGAAGAAATCAAGGCTGGTGCATTGCTAGGTATCGGTGTTGTTAACGCTGGTGTACATGATGTGTCTGATCCTGCCTTGGCATTGCTAGCAGAATACGTTGATTCACAAAGTGACTCGTTGCGAACTTCCTCAATTATTGGTCTAGGGTTGTCATATGCAGGCTCCCGACGACAAGATTTGGCTGACTTGCTGCTCCCAATTGTGTGCAACAATGACCTGTCTATGCATTTGAGCTCTCTTGCGGCCTTGTCGTTGGGTCATATCTTTGTAGGATCTGCTAATGGTGACATCACATCGTCCATCTTGCAGACATTGTTGGAACGAGATGCAGCGCAGTTGTCGGATAAATGGGCACGATTCATGGTACTTGGTCTTGCGTTGTTGTATATGGGTAAGGATGACCAAATGGAAGATGTTTTGGATACTATCAATGCTATTGAACATCCAATTGCCCAGATTGCTGAAGTGCTTGTTACCATGTGTTCTTTCTCTGGTACTGGTAACGTTTTGCAAATTCAAAAAATGTTGCATGCATGCACAAACCGTCCTGAAAAGGAAAAGAAAAAGTCTTCTGGTAGTGGTGGTGGTGCTGCTGACACTGCAGATGGTGCTACTGCCACTGAAGGTGCTGGGGAATCTACAACAAGAAATGATGGCAACGCAATGGATACTGACGGTGAAAACTTGATGGAAGCAGCTGCTGAAGCGGCTGCAAACGCTCACGAAGCTGATGAAGACGATGACGAAGATGACGACGATGCCGCCGGCGATAAGGAGACATACCAAGGGTACAGCGTACTAGGGATTGCTGTTCTAGCCATGGGTGAAGAGATTGGTCAAGACATGGTGTTGCGACACTTTGGTCATCTCATGCACTATGGTGACGCACATATCCGTCGAGCCGTGCCACTAGCCATGGGTTTGGTATCAGCCTCCAACCCACAAATGAAGGTATTCGATACTCTCAGCAGATACTCACATGACAGCGACTTGGAAGTTGCCATCAACTCGATTTTCGCCATGGGTATGGTTGGCGCTGGTACTAATAATGCACGACTAGCACAATTGTTGCGACAATTGGCATCGTATTATTCTCGTGAACCAGATAGTTTGTTCATGGTCCGAATTGCTCAGGGGTTGATTCATCTGGGTAAAGGTACGTTGACCTTGTCACCATTCAATACCGATCGGCAAATCATGTCGCGAGTATCGCTTGCAGGGTTGTTGACGGTATGCGTTTCCTTGCTTGATCCAAAGTACTTTATTCTATCATCTTCGCATCCATTATTGTACTTCTTGACCACATCGATTCGACCACGAATGTTGATTACATTGGATGAAGATCTCAAGCCATTGAAGGTTAATGTGCGAGTTGGGCAAGCTGTGGATACAGTGGGGCAAGCTGGTAAGCCAAAGACTCTTACTGGCTGGGTCACGCATTCCACACCGGTGTTATTGGGGTACTCTGATCGTGCTGAGTTGGAAGATGATGAGTATGTGTCGTTGGCCAATTCGTTGGAAGGGGTGGTTATTTTGAAGAAAAATAAGGATAGAATGGAGGTGGATAGTTAAACAATCAGTAGCGGAAGCTGCGTGGTGGCATTGTCTAATGCCGCTCTATATATATATAAAGTAATATATGTTTCTATGTGAATTTGTTTGTCCAACTATCAAAGATGCTGGTGGTCATCACCGCACTCATAAAAGATAAGGAAAGTTGCTGAGCCGCACGACCCTGTAACACTTTGCTAATTTGTTCCTGTTTGTTCGAAACAAACTCTCCACCAATCTTGAGACAGGGAATTATAATTTAAATGTACTAGATTGGATCCATCTAGCAAACTGACTTTTCTATACGGCCAACCTTGTGCATGCTTTTTTACAATACAACAACAGGCCACGTACTCTTCAAATTACTGCATCTCGAAAATACCTAACCACCTACTCAAACAGGTATATTATTTAATTCTTTCCAATTCCACAGTATTTCTCGTCTATCAAATAAAAAAAAATACTGCATTACATTATTATATATAACCTTGTTTGATCACCTGGGCCTACGAAGCATTTGATTCTGAACGATAAATTATGAGCACTGAAAGGGTCATTGAACTGCCAAGGGACTCCGAGGTAAGTAACTTATGTACAAGATCTATACCGGTTATTGCTAACTGGCTTCCCTGACTTAGAATATATATCTTGGTTGTATGAAACGGTGTATTGCCATTGCCAAGGAACGATGGTAAGTATCTATTTCGATGGCGAAGGATTAATAAATATAGCTGAAGTACTAACATACCGATTTTGCCAGGCAGCATCAGCTTCGCGACGTTGACGATGATTATGCCTCTAATTTCTTCTTCGAGTTGAGATGGGAGATAGATACACATGAGCGCAGGTTTGATTGCGTCAATTTTGGCAAACTTATCAAGGATGTGCGTGATAGTCTAACCCCTAAAGACGCAAAATGCGAGCAGTGGGCAGACCAAGTGGAACGCGACATAGAAACCCTTGTCAATGATGTTAAGCCAAAAATAATGGAATATTTCTTGAAGAAGGAGCCACCTGCGCATATTAAACTCACAGGCGTCAGCAGCTTGGTAATCAAAGATTATTTCAGCGAAATAGGTTATCGATACACTTTCTTATCAGACCGAGTGCCAATGCCTGGCGCTCCTTTCAGGGAGCATGCAATGTGGTCAACGGTGTTTATCGGATTGGTCGCGAACAGGGCATTGACTCCAAAGAATGAAGACAACAAGCAAGTAGATAACCGTTATTATGATAGCGAGTCGGATTATGAAGACTATAATTTGTCACACAATGCACTAAGGCGGGATAAGACATATAGAACTCGGATAAGGATGCATCGGAAAACAACCCCGGTTTGGTTCCGGTTCTATAATGCTGGTCTTGATGGTACGAGGGAGTTTTTTGATGAGGATACAGTAAGGACAGTGTTGAAATCAGTGGACCTTTCTACTAGAATGCTCTCTCAAGATAAAACTGATTTTGAATCTTATAATCTTTCCCAGTTCTATGATTGGCGTTTAGCCCGCTTTCTAGAGGAAACCTATCTTCGAGGCTTGAATAGCAAACTGAAATCTATCGACTGCGAGATCATGACCAATATTTTTTATATTGGCTCTCCAAGAGGTATTCAGCAGAACCGCTACAATATTGGTAAGTTTGGCACTCGACATAGGAGGTTCCGAGATATAGAGCCGGAAGATACCACGTGGATACGAGTTGGAGAATACTATGCGCTATTGACAACGTTTGAAATTAAACCCTCTTATATGGGTGTCTCTGCTGGTGCGTACAGTGCTTCAAAGGAACGTGCGGCTGGGCGAGACGCGGTTTTTGGCGACCTCAAGGTACGAGACACGGACGCGTTGAACAGAGCCAAGAAATGGTTGGAACGGAAGCTAAGTTCGATGAGTACTGAAGAGCTAAATGGCTTTAATATTGGTGATTTGGAAGCTGTATATTCACAGCAAACGAAACAGTGCGAGCAAAAATTTCGAGATGCTTGTGAACGACCGTTCAAGTATTCATTTATGCATGGCTGTAAGTCGTTTGTGGTTTTTGATGGTGCAGGTATGACATTTTGCAAAGCTGAAAGTGTTGAAAGAAAGCCAGATGTACCATTCCAGTTCCGGTATCCCCAGCTCTGGCAACGGGAGGAGACGCGAGCGGCGGCGGCGGCGGCGGCGGCAAAGACGACGACGTCAAGGGCCAAAAAGAAGCGACGTAGATTGTCGGATGTTTCATTAGGTAGCTCCCAGGAGAAACCCAAGACAGTAGACGGAGATGCTATGCAAGCCGACCAACCACCAGCAGATGAGCAGCCATACGAATGGCTAGCAGAATGGGACTGCTGCAACTGGTCACCAGATGAAAAGGATAAGTTACCACAAGTAAGAATAAACACCATGACTGTGAACCGAGAAGACGAATCGTTTTATTGGAAGTACCTTGGGTTCCTTATCACCCAGGCTTGTATCAGGTTTCCGACGCTGAAACGTTTCTTTGAAGAGATACGCACAGTTGGACAGGAAGCAATGGACATGGAGCAATTCAAACGGGACCTAGCCAAGGAAGCGGAAGGATATGATGACGGGTTGGATGATGGCCGGAAGGTATTTAATACCTCTGCAATGGTATTCGATGGTCATTACGTCAAACGATATGCCAAGATTGTTGGTGGTGCTACCACAATGAATATGAGTGACTTTGAAGTGGAGACGAAAAGGCGATCAGATTCCTGCTTTCCTCCAGACAGAAGCCACGAAACACCGGGTGTAGAGGTTTACATTGGCCGTTGTGCCGGCGATAAGGATAAAAAGGTGCTCAAATTTTTCAGTGACGGCAAATCGTACCTCCGTGAAGTGTACAGTTATCGACGGTTGAAACACATGCTTACTGATGATGAGTATTGTGCACCACAGATGATTTTACACGGAGTGATGAAAAGCTCCACTGATAGCTCCAAGCTGTTCATATTGTTGGAGTACTTGGAACGAGATAAGTCCGATGAAGAAGAAGTAGAAGAGATTTGGTTCTCTAGCGATATGTACGTTTTACCGGATGGATGTGAAAGGGCCTGTGACTTGCTGAAACAATGTGATATTGACCATAACGATCTGCACCGTGGGAATGTGATTATGACAAATGGCATGCCCAAGGTGTTTGACTTTGAACGGAGCAGTGTTGCGGCGTATCCTTGTTGTGGTGCGGTCCCTTGCCCTGGACCGGCGTGTCAAAGCGGTAGCGGTAAGGATGAGCAAGGGCAACGCGATTGAAGGTAACTGTCTTTTCAACCAAGTAGTTTCAAAGCGCGCAAGCTGAGCTGTGTGCGTCCCCAGAAGTATTGCCGCAGTGGCTTTGCCACCCACTCAACGGTAATACTGGATAAAAAATAGTATATATAAAATATAGACATCATAGCTATGGCGATAAACACCAGTATAAATATGCAAACGACATAATTGTCACATTATAAAGGACATTAATTGTCCTATTGCTACCACACCAATGCATTACTTAGACCTGTTAAGTCTCCCGGCCAAAAATGACGGTGAAACACATGGCCGCATGCGGCAAATGCGGCTTAGAAGACTGGACCGCCTAGCAAGTGCTCTTTAAGCTCATCCTATTCGAGCAATTTTTCGGGTGTACTACGGGTAAACGTGGAAATCAGCCGACGATGTAGGATAGATTTGGTTTGCTAAGGGTCTAGGGTTTGCACTGTTTAATATCTGTACCTCCGCACGCTATGCACAACTTGTCCCATGGTACCACCGCCTCCCCAAGCGATGAAAATTCAGCACAGCCGCAACACTTGCCGATTATTGTTTATTCGCTTCATGAAATTCTATTTTGTATAGAGCAAACTCTTCACTATTATGATGACAGAGCATTAATTTTTTAGTTTATCTGTCATCTGTGGATTCTATATTGGGCCATTTAAGAGAGCCACTAATATAGACTCCGTTTCGCCCGCATCGGAACACGTAACTTGACAAAACAATTATTTTGGCAGGTTCAACGGAATAAAAAACTATTTACTCAAACAAGTATTATTATTCATGTATTTATTTCCACTAGAAATGAAAAGAATATTTAATTCTTTATTGAAATATTATCTTTTTTTTTATTAACATTGTTTGATCACTGTTGCACGACGAGAGTTTATACCCGTAATCATGGACACTGACAAGTCCATTGAAGTGCCAAAGCATACCTGGGTAGGTACTAACGGGGATAGCAATGCCATTTTTTCATCAACTAACTCCCACAAACTAGTTCGGATTCCAAGAATGTTTGCGGCAATGCAAGCACCTTATCGAGGAACGGTGGTAAGTAGCTCCTAAGAAGATGGTTGTAGCTCAAACACTAACATGTGCGATTTCAGGCTGGGCCAACTTGACGAAGTCGACAATGAATACGCCAATGGTTTCTTCAACAATATGATGAAAAAAATAGGTACAGAAAATGGCCCTGAGTGCTACTATTTTGACGAGTTTATAAAGGGTTTGCGTGACGGACTGACTGCAAAGAACGCTAAAAGCGAGCAGTGGGCGGACCAAGTAGAACAAGACATAAAAAGGTATCTTGATGAGGCTAAACCAAAACTCTTTGAATATTTTATGAAAAAGGAGCCACCTTCACATCTCCAACTTTTGAACAATTTCAGTAGCAAGAGAACCATGCATGAATATCTAAGTGAACTAGGATGTCGAGAAGACAAGTATGGAGGGAGAAGGGGATCGAAAAAAATGCCTGGTGCCCCTTTTAAGGGGCACGCAATGTGGTCTGTGGTGTTTATTTGGTTGGTAGCAAGAAAGGCATTGAAGGATAATGATGGCGTTCGTGGTCATGCAATTGATCATTCTGACAGCGACAGCGATAGCGAGTCGGATGATGATGGCGTTGTTAGTGGTCAAGCAATTGATTATTATTATAGCGAGTCGGATTATGACGATGAGAACTTGTCACACAATGCGCTAAGACGGGATAAGACATATAGAACTCGGATAAGGATGCAACGGAAAACAACCCCAGTTTGGTTCCGGTTCAATAATGCCGGTCTTGCTGATACTAGGGAGTTTTTTGATGAGGATACAATAAGGACAGTCTTGAAGTCGGCGGATATTTTTACTGAAATGATTTCTCCGTGCACTAGCTTTGAGTATTGCAAAGTGAATTGGTCAAAAATTGAAGTTAATCAATACTATAATTACGACATGGCCAGACCCCTAAAGCGCACTTATCTTAAACAACTGAACAAGAAGCTAAAATCTATCGACTGCGAGATCATGACCAATATTTATTACATTGGCACACCAAGCGGCATTCAGCAGAACCGCTACAATATTGGCAAGTTTGGCACTAGACATAGGAGGTTCCGAGATATAGAGCCGGAAGATACCTGCTGGATACGAGTTGGAGAATACTATGCGCTTTTGTCTACAGTCGAAACTGCAAGATGCGGCGCTGGTGTCTCTGCTGGTGCGTATAATGCTGAAAAGGAACGTGCGGCTGGGCGTGAGGCGGGGTTTGGCAACCCCAAGGTACGAGACACGGACGCATTGAAAAGATCCAAAAATTGGCTGGAACAGAAGTTAAGTTCCATGAGCACGGAAGAGTTAAATGGCTTTGATATTGGTGATTTGGAGGCTATGTATTCACAGCAAATGAAGGAGTGTGAGCAACAATTTCGAGATGCTTGTGAACGGCCATTTAAGTATTCATTTATGCATGGATGCAAGTCATTTATGGTACTTGATGGAGCAAGTATGACCTTTTGCAAAGTCGAAAGCGTCGAAAGGAAGCCAGATGTACCATTCCAATTTCGGTATCCCAAGTTCTGGCAGCGAGAGGATGAAGCGACAGCCACGCCTTCGACGACCAAGAAGCGACGACGGAGGTTGTCGGATGTGGCATCCGGCAGCTCCCAGAAGAAGAGCAAGTCTGCAAATGGAGATCCACAAGCCAAAAACTCAGGCAAAAGCACGTCTGCCGACAAACCACCAGCCGTTGAATCGCCGTACGAGTGGCTAGAAGACCCATGGAACTGCTGTAACTGGTCTCGGGACGAAAAGAATAAGCTACCACAGGTCAGTATCAGTACCATGACTGTGAATCGAGAAGATGAGGCGTTTCTTTGGAAGTATTTTGGGTTCATTATCACCCAGGCTTGTAACAGATTTCCAACGCTGAAACGTTTCTTTGAAGAGATACGCACAGTTGGCGAGGAAGCAATGGACATGGAGCAATTCAAACGGGACCTAGCCAAGGAAGCAGAAGAATATGATGACGGATTGGATGATGGCCGGCAGGTATTGAATACTTCTGCAATGGTATTTGATGAACATTACGTCAAACGGTATACCAAGATTGTCGGAGGCGCCATCACAATGAATATGAGTGACTTTAAAGTGAAGAGTAAAAGGCGATCAGATTCTTGTTTCCCCCCATCCAGAAGTCAACAGACGCCGAGCGTAGAGGTTTATACTGGCCGCTGTGTCGGCGACAAGGGTAAAAAGGTGCTCAAAATGTTCAGTGACGGCCAATCGTACCTTCGTGAAGTGTACAGTTATCGACGGTTGAAACACATGCTTACTGATGATGAGTATTGTGCACCACAGATGATTTCACACGGGGTAATGAAGAGCTCCACCGACAGTTCTAAGCTATTCATATTGATAGAATACTTGAAACGAGATAA
>JAKTQM010001215.1:0-11053 GCA_030558825.1 Blastobotrys niveus
ATTAACTACATTCACCACATGTCTAGCCATGTATTTTAGTACCTGGGAGACTTATCATACCCATGTGTTATACCTAGGTTACCTCAACGGGCCTACTGAGGGTATTTTCATTGCAGTGCTGGTGATGGTACTGACAGGGGTCATGGGCCCCCAGATTTGGCAACAAACCGCGGCCCAAGCGTTTGGTGACGGATCGATATTGACCTTGTTTTTTGATGACCGGTGGCTAATGAAAGATGTATGGGTATGGTCAATGGTGCTATCTATTGTAGTGGTTCATGTGCCGTTTTGTGTATGGAACGTTTACCAGGCAGTACAAGATGGCGAAACCAAGGATGATTTCTCAGAATGTTTGTTGCAATTGTTACCAATTGTGTCACTTGGGGTGGCAACTTGGTTCTGGGCAAGCTCGCCATATTCTATTGTGTTGAGTGAAAACCACCTGGTATTATTTGCTCTAGCTCTGTCATTCATCTTTGGCCGTGTTACTACAGCTATTATCCTGTCGAATTTGACTAAACAGGACTTCCCATACTGGTCGTTACCAATGTTCCCATTATTTGGTGGTGCAATGTTATTTGACATTCTACCACGACTTGGTCTCAACTTGTCGGCTCTGATATCACCATCCATTGAATTGGTGTACCTTTGGGGCATGTTTGTGTTTTCATTAGTGTACTTTATGCAGTACTCTACTTTGGTGATTACCAAACTCTGTGATTTACTAGAAGTCAATTGCTTCACCATCAAGAAGCCAGTGATCATTGGCAAGTTGCATTAATAGCCAATTATTACTTTCTTTCTTCTTCTTTTAATGCATACAAAAAAATTATAATAGACATGAAAAATAAAAATAAATACCCCTCTTCTCCCCCTTTACTCTACATTGGCACCTCCTCGACAGTCTGCTTGTATGAATTCTTTCGTAATTCAGCACCACGAACAACCAACCCCGGCTCCTTCCCTACCGCATCTCTAGCCCGCATATGATCCAATCCCCACAACACTGCCAAATTCGTAACATCATACGGCCCCCTCACCTGCACTGCAGAGCTCGCTTCCGAACTAATAATGATACCACGACATCGCGACGCTCGAATCACCCCCGCCGCATTAGTAATGACATGTTTCCGCTGATCACTTGTCGTCCCACTATAACTGATTTCCACCTTTACACCACTATCCACTGCCGCACAGACTGTCTTGTGTCGTAAAAAGAATGGTAACCGTGTCGTCATTTGTAACGAAATCAAATCGGGGTCAAGATTTATACATGTTTGTAATAATCGTTCACTCATGGGTCGCACCGCAATTAGATAGAACAATGGTCGTAATGGGCTGAGGTTCGGGTGTGATGATGATTCTTCTAAAACTACTGTTACTCGACTTAGAATTTGAATATCGGAGAACTTGGTGCGAAGTGTTTCCAAGTGAGGGGCCATGGGGTTTGTATAGTTTTTGGGTAGTTTCCCATGTTGGATGGTGCTGAGTGCGATAACTGTGTATCCTAGATCACGTAGCACGGTGATTGTTTTTGTAACTTGAGCTATATTGTTGTCATTTGGCCATAATACATTCAAATCGTACAGCATTCCTTCCCTTTTCTATCGCTATTTGTCTAATGTTTATGTGCGAGATGAAAAATAAAAAATTTTGGGCCCCGCGTCTGCTTTCTCTCTGTGCGGCTCAAGCGACGCGCACGCTGGAAGTAGTTGGGACAAAACCAAATTTTTGACGCTTTGAAATTTTTGTACTCACACACACACACACGACACAAACGCGACGACGACGACGACAAGATGAATACATCATCTCAGGCATCCCTTACAGGGCTGCCATCACGAATCATAAAACTAGGTCAAACATCACTTGTCATTCACACACAACCGGTAGCTCGCACATCAACTAATAAACGTACTAGCACCGCCGTCAGTTACATGGAGTATGAAGAAGATTTTGATGATGATTACGATTACGATGAAGACGGGTCAACTAGACGAGGATCCATGTCTGCACGTCCAGAAGACCCATCTGATAGAGCAGCATCCCAATCCCATCAATCTTCCATGCCCCCGCCACCACCACCGCCTCCACAGGCTCTAGAAATTAAACAACCACTACAGCATCGACCACATCAGAATGAAACGTATAGTCAGAAACAACTGGAACAGATAGCCGAGACTGAAGAAGTGTTGGTGCCTATCAAAATCACTGTTGAGATTGATCAGGCCCAGACCCGGTTGAATGATTTTTTCATGTGGAACTTGAATGAAAAGGGAATCACGGCTGATACACTGGCGCGTATTACATGCCAGGATTTGAATATCAACTTGGGGTACTCGTTTGGTATTGCGTCACAAATCAAGCAACAGGTTTCTGAATGGGAACGATGGGCACATATGAAGTTGCCAAAGGGGTCAATGTTGAATGTGGTGATGAATCTCAGTGTTAATCTGGATAAACAGTTGTATGAAGATCGGTTTGAATGGGATTTGGCAGGGGATGAAATCACGCCAGAACAATTTGCCAAGACGGTGGTGCAGGATTTGGGGATTGCCGGGGAGTTTTACCCGGCTATTGCGCATGCATTGCATGAATCGATTTTGAGGTTGAAACGAGAAATTGGGGAGAGTAATCATTTGCCGGATTTTGATAATTTAGCATATGGGGGTAAGAGTGCCGGGTGGAGAGTTGATCAAGATGGGTTGGGTGAGGATTGGTGTCCAAAGATTGAGGTGTTGTCGCCAGAAGAGATTGAAAAGCGAGAGATTGAACGGGAACGAAATATTCGACGAATGAAGCGGGAGTCTGCGCGACAGGGTGATGATTATCGGTTGAAGAAGCAGCGGGTGCGGTATCGATGGGATGATAGTCCGTCAAGAAGTCCGTATATGTAGTATTAAAATCTATTTATTTTCTCTCTAAGCCCCTTTACGATTCGGCCAATTCTCAAATTTAGCAGTAAACCAAACAGAGCCAGCTGAACGACCTTAGATACCATCAAATCTTGAGCCGCTGACAATCTCGGCCCGATTTCAAAAGTGCGGCTCATCTCCTCATCGCCGCCAAGAAAACTTTCTTTGTCATAAGCAGAGAACAGAAGGAAGAGACAATTAAAATAAACAAAAATTAGAATATTATATTATTATTAAACCTTTTTTTTTTCCAAAACAAATAAATATATACAAGTTAGTAAAACACAAATCATGAAAAAAGGAGAGAAAAAAAAATCTTTAGACACTAATGTCCTTGGCATTATCTTCTCGAATTTCAACTTCACCAGCTGGCATGTCCCATTCATGAGCAACCTTTTCAACTTCATCCTTAGTCTTTAAATCTTCAGTAAACATGGCATCATCTTCAAAATCAGTAACTTCCTTAACCTTGAAAAAGACCAATGGAGCAGAAATCAACAAGGACCCAGCAAGCAAAGCCCAAGAAGAAGCAAACATGTTCAAGTATGGCAACTTCATGGCATCCAATCGCCATACAATAGCATTACCGGCAGATTGAATACCCTTGTAGAAACCAGCATACAAGGCAAGCTTTCGAGAAGAGTTGGTCAAGGCACCCAAGACCCAGTAGACGTAGGTTTGCCAAACAGCATCAAAGAAACCGTAAAACATGTACAAGAACAATGGGCCAATGTACTCGGTGGCACCGTCAGTCCAATCAAGTGGCTTCAATGGGTTTTCTGGATCTTCAACTTGTTCTCGAGTGAATTTCTTTTGGAAGGCATAACCACCACCCCAGATGGCAAAGGTCAAGATAAAGACAGTAATGTGGAAGGCTCGGGCTCGGGTCTTTCGGTTGAATCGAGACCAATCAAGCAACAAACCCCAAGTCAAGGCGCCGACGATTTGCATGAACCAGTACAACAAACTGTTCAAGGATCGAGTTCGGACATTGAATCGAGCTTGGTTGAAATCGTTGAATTGATAAGTGTAGAACCAGTTGGAGCAGAAGAACATTGGGAACAACAACAAGACGGATGGATAGTATCGCAACAACTTGTACAAACCAATGAGTTCAGACTTGATGGTTGGGTTCTTCTTGATCAAGACACCGGTACCGTCAGACTTGGCAACCTTATCGATTGGCATCAAAAACAGGGACAAGATGGCACCAACAAACATGAGAGCAAGGAAAGCAGCATAGGTACCGTCATTAACACCACCAGATTGGACTTCGTTCATGTTTTGGAACAATGGAATCAAAGAACCAATGACAGAACCCAAGTTGAAGATGGCCCAGAAGATGGCAACATAAGCACCCTTTGCATTTTCATTTGGATAAGCCATAATGACAACACCTTGAGCAGCCCAAAGCATGGAAGCGCAGATACCCAAAATAGCACCAGAAGCAATAACAAACCCAGTGTTTTGAGTATGGTTGAAGCAAAGCAAAGAAGCAGAGTTGATGGCATAACCCAAACCGCCAATAGCAAGACACATCTTTGGACCAATAGTATTAACAATGGTACCAGAGAAGAAACCAATAGTAGCAAAAGTACAGTACAAGGCAACGTTGGAGTTTGCAGAAGTGGAGGCGTATTCAGTTGGAAGACCAGAGCCACCCAACCCAGACAATGCGTTAAACATACCTGGGCAAAGGAAAAAGACAATGGAGACCATTAAAAGTTGGACCATTGAGTGATTGTATGGTAAACATCGGTAACCAAAAACTTTGAGACCCGTGTTATACCATCGTTTTTCTTGGACCATAACTGGTCGAGTAGGATTGTTGTAAGCGTCGTTCATTTTTTCATTTTCAACTTCCATTATACTGGAAATATTCGATGAAGAATTATTATCAGTCATTATTGTTTTTTTTAAAAGTGATAAATCAGTATTGATTTGATTGATATAGAAAAGAGAAAAAAAAAAAGAAGAGAAGAATTTGTAAAAATCGTGAGAATCAAGGGTACTATTTATAACCAAAATTCAATGCCCGGAAAAACTAGATCTAAACATGGAGGGGCACAGCGAAAAGAAAAAAAAAAAAATTTGCTGACTCAACTCAGGCGGGGCAATAGATGAGAGAAAAGAAAGGGCAAAACGCGGGTTCTTCCTCTGCTTTGGTACTTTGAGACATTTAGCACCGCGGCCCTTGGAGAAGACTTGACTGCCGCTTTAGGCAGGTGTATCTGGAGAGAGAGAAAAAAAAAGCAGGCAAGACAACAATTGGATGAGACATTTATTCGTATAAGGCTATTTTTGTGGGACGGAGTAGAAAAGTGGGGCATTTTATCTGAATCAGTAAATAACTTCTAGTTTAGTTTTTTTTGGCCATGGTGGTGGAAGGGGTGAAAAGACCAGTGAAGAAAAATTTTCGGGGCGAGGGAGGGAGAGCCAAACACATGTCCATATTCAATAGTGTTGTAGGTTACAACGTAGTCTCTTTTTTTTTTGCCCTCTGATTTTTTTTGAATATGTGGAATGACGTTTCTCCCCGCAGCTTCTATTTTCCCCCGGAGTTTGCTGGTTTTGCAACGTACAGTACAATTCCAACAGCCCATGATAAACTCTGGCGTGCTTTCTCCTTCTCTCTCTCTCTCTCTTCCCCCCGCAACCCCGGACTAAGGCGAAATGTGGGATGATAAAACGTTTAATATCCGAGTCGTTCGTTACTGTTGTCGCTGTCGTACCGTTGCAAAGTCCACCATGTTGCATTGGAACCTTGCAACCAGATCTATAACGTTAACTAGCACTTTATCATCCATCTTTTTTAATCTCAACAATGTAAAATGCTAGACTTTGCATTAGATTGAACTTTACACCCCATGGGTATATCCGATAATCTTAGCTAGGGATATGATGCCCCTCATTGAAAAATCTCTTTTTACCTTAACTTGAACAAGGTTGCGTGGCCGGCACAAGGCGTAACGTTACAGCAATGTGCGGCTCACGCCCGGCGCATGCGGCTCTCGGGCGCAAGTTTGGCCAGGAACAGCTCAATGTCTCATCTCGAGGCTACCTTAACCCTTGACTTTGCAGATACAACACTAGGGGGAGGGAAAAAAAGCGAGAGAAAAATCTAGGGAATTGAAAAATCTGATTCAAAAAAGAAAATACCAAAAAAAAAAGTTAGTCCGGGGAGAGAAAAAGTGTGGGATTCCGGGCTGGTAAAAAATTTTATACCGTACTACCTAAGCTGAATTCTTGTCACAAGCTTTCTTGTGTCAGTTCTAATGGTATGCGGGGGTGGGCAGGAGAGCATGGCTAGATAGGTCGTATTTTAACAGAGGTTACAGAAATATCTGGGGTAAATATACCCAAGGAAGGGGGTGATGATAACAAAACTTTGCAATCTAGTGTCCCCACGCAGGGGATATAAGCACTCCACACTGCATACGATATAATTTTTTTTATTATTCTGATGAGACGTGATGTGATGCTCAGTGGACTAATTTCCCATGTACTCAAAAAGCAGGGACGACATGAGAGTGCATTCACCGGCCAATGTCGGCGAACATGACCTTGAACGGTGGTAAAGCCGCAGGAATCTGACCACTTTCACTACTACTATACCCTTTTTCCCTCTTTTATTCCTCAAAAGCCAGACACTGACAGAAGAAAAAAATTAGGCTTTTTGCCTAGTCTAGCAAAATAGTAAAATGTCTCAGACTGGAAGTGAGACTGTAGAGAAAAAAAAAAATCTTTTTCTCTTTCTCTCTCCAGATTTTTTTTTCTGTCTTGCCCCCGTTTTGTGGCGAGATTTGCGTGGCTACTGCTACTGTTTCGTTCGATGACTCGTAGACTCTAATGACTCAAGCAATATATGACCATATTTTGCCCTTTGAATCGGGGACTTCCGGGATGATGACTTAGTCGATTAGATGACTTGGATTCGAAGTGATCAAAGAAACCCCGGAGAGGTGGTGGGGTTGGCAGATGACACGGCTAATTCCGCCGAGAGTAAAAGGGAGCTCGTGGCTGGGGGGAAAACAAAGAAAGTCGTGTAATGTGGCTGTTAATTAAGGGTTGAGTAGTGATTGAAAGCCGGACATGAAAGCTGTTGTGTCCATTTCGACCGCCGCCCCTGTGATCAAATGATAATGGTCATGGGGGAGTCTCTATATTTAACTTGTAATACATATTATACAAGCTGTAAGTGTAGCACTTGAGTACATACGTATTCCTATTAGTGCATTAACAATGCTGCTGGACTACCCTGAGGGTCAGTTAACCGATAACCGACAGTTGACAACAAAACATAGCCCCCCTGTCTTGTCTATCGTTGAAAATACCATACACCAGAAAAGCTGACGGATTCATATTTGAAGACACGGTAAACGATCACTCTAACGGCTATAGATTCGAGACTCATACCGAGGTCATAATTTAAGCTCTGTCTTGTCCAACGGGGCGGAAAGTTCTTTGTTAGTACCAAAAACAGAATCCATCGCTTCAACGGCTTCAAGTCTCGGCGCGATAGTATCGAAAAGGAAATTTACACTGCGCACGGTGAATCAATGTCCTTGTTGAGGTTATATAAATTTGGATCAGTAATTCTTTTATCCAAATGAGGTTGGTTTGCGGCGGGAGGGGGCACAGTCGAGACAAAGGGCTGTGACGTGCGGCGCGGCAGGTGCGGCGCCGGAATGGCCGCACCCCTAGCGGTATTCCAGTATCATTACTTGTGAAATAATATTATGAAAGTACAAAATTACGATAGTCATGAACCAACTTTGTCGTTGCTAGGATAAAAGTAGGCGAATGACATAAATAATTATCAACCCGAAAGGTATCACTGCAACTTTGATGAATAGCCCGGCATTGTCTGTTAGTCGTCCACGTTTTTCCAGTGCCTATTTGTTCCTTCTTTCTGTCTCTCAAAATAACGTTTTCTTGCTCGGCGCAATCTTCTTTTTTCTTTCTTGGCAAGACGAAGCTCTCTGTGAGTCTTGATGTTTTGGTTCTGGCGAGGTGATGTGTTGTTGGCTACCTTGAGATGCGCTGGTTCCTTCACTTGGAGCGACATTGCTGAATTGATTGCCGTGATATATAGAAATAGAGAGGTAATTACACATAAGTTTTACACAGCAAGTGGGAGAATGCTATCATTTGTATCAGTGCCCCATCATGGTATATATAGATGCCCTGGCTTGCATGTGCCGGCGCGTGGTGGTGTACCTAGTTTGGCAATATTTCTTGCCGTATAAATAAACTATTTTTAGCATGCATGTCTTGTCTTAACGACACAACCAATTGCATAGACAGCATGCCAAAAATTCACGGTCAAAACCACCAGTGCCAGGGGTGGCCACGTACACCCCTGCAGAGAAAAATCAATCAGAAACGTTTAGAGACTCCAGATGAACGACGCTCCAATGTGGAATGCCGCGCGGTCTGCATCGTTCTAGGTTTTATTTTCTTGGGCACGTTGGTTTGTTTACCATCACCACGATCATGGTTGTGAAGGTTGAAACTGGAAAGCTACCATGCTATCCATATAATTTTCCTAACTGACACTACTTGTTATTCTCAGCACCAATTTGCTCCAATCCTTCGTGCTTGCTAAGTTATATGTTGGATGACCACTACGAACCATTGGACTGCACTAAACGTAAATCCACTACATGGTCTAATAGCAACCGACGCGGAATCTGCTTCATCGGGAAAATTATTATTGCCCGAGCCGACGGAAAGCATTCAAGATAGTCACTATATGCGGTCATAATAGCTGCCAAAACTAGAAATATAATCATTACTTTGTCCAAAATTATTATTAACGTCAAATTTTAGCAATTTCCTCTTGTTGATAATATTGTGAAACTTGCTCAACCATAATATACACGTGGAGAATGTACATGCCGACGACATTCTTGTTTTCTTGCTTGTCGGAAATTTGAAGCCATGGATCAAAAAGAGCTTCCGAACTGTCCATGTTTGAGGCAACACACTAACCTGCATTGGAAAGGAGAAAGTTTTGTTCATCATCTTGAGGATTTGGTTGAATATCTATTGTTGTTAGCCTGTGAAATGGTGTCGGTGTTCAAGTTGGCCCCGCTTATGCTGATGTTCGGTGCGGCGCCTTTTTGGATTCCATTGCTAATATTTCTACGTTTATTTGGTGAACTCAACTTTCCTTAACCATGAAAAATATCACAATAAAAGTGAAGAAAGAAAGGATATTTCTGTTGCAATATTGTTACAGAAAGGGGGAGAAGTTATGTGTTAGTATTAGAGCTGAATCAAGAGTATTGCCCTGACTGTGCGGCTCATGTTTGTGACCAAAGCTATGCAGTCCATATAATTAGGCTGTATTCTTTTCATGTAATTTTCCTAGAATCTTAATTGACACTATTTATTTATTTCAGCACTATTTGCTCCTTTCCTTCGTACTTGCTCGGTTCTACGTTGGACGTTCACTACGAACCATCGTACGTCTACTACGTACATCCACTATATGTATAGATGCCCTGGCTTGCATGCGCCGCACCTTCCTGTCCTGGTAGCTAGTTCAGCCGTTTCTCTTGCCGTATAAATAAACTATTTTAGACTTCTTAACGACACAACTCGACATCATGCCAAAAAATCACAATCAAAATCATCAGTGCCAGGGGTGGCCACGTACACCCCTGCAGAGAAAAATCAATCAAAAACGTTTAGAGGATCCAGATAAACAATACAACAGGGTAGAAAACTACGCGATCTCAGTCGTTGTAGGTTTTGTTTTCCTTACCACCTTGATTTGTATACCATCACCGCGATCAAACTGGTGGTGAATGTTGAAACTAGAAACTAGAAACAGTTGAATGACGGGATCCAATGCCTAGTTGGGTATCTTGCAGATATTAGATTGGAACCGATCATGCACCGCAATAATATAATATGGTGTAGATAATATAATATTGAGGGGATTGGAGATAATATTGATCTTGGTGATCCTCCAATCCAGCAGTAGTAGTTTAGTTAAGTTAGCATTGTATATACAATGGCATGTCCGCCACTGTTGGTCATTAGTACTTCAACCGATAAGATCTACTGCTAAATACAATGTCTTCTACTACTGCTACTTCTTCTGATTCTATTGTATTAATGGCAGCCAAGGGCTCGCCAAACAACTGAAACTAGTTATACCATACATCATTGTGTGTGCGGATACTTCAAATTTATATGTACTATTTGATCTTTGGACGTATTACTTCACTCTTTTATACTTAGTATAAGAACAATCCACCGTAATGGATGTACTATATACCTGCAGCGATGGGATATATCAAGCAGTGGTAACAACTGACGCTGGATCGGCTTGAATGGGTTCATGCAGGGGTAATCTGGCTCAGTGCACGGGCCGATGAAAAAGGCATGACTGGCAATTCAATGATTGTCTCACCTTACTGACAAAACAACTGCGGCACAATTATATAAACAAGGGTCTATTCCACCTCTTTTTTTTACAATTAAAGTTGACCGGCACTTCCTCTCATGCTGTCTGCCGGTTTCTTTCTTTTTGCGACTTTGGTCATTACCCCGTAAAAATCTTCCCTTGCTGATCATGCTCCATTGCGCCTTCTTCTTCTGGAATGCCTGGATTTTATATATACATGTTGCATACACATCATGACAGACTTATCAATCTCGAGGGCTTTCCTGACGCCATGGATAATCAAACAAACCTTCCAAACTGTCCATGTTTGAGGCAACGGACAAATCTACAGAGGGGAGGAGAAAGTCTTGGTCAACAGCTAGAGGATTTGATTGAATACCTATTGTTGTTAGCCTATGACATGATACTGATGGTCAAGTGTATCCCGCTCGTCTTGGTTTTTTCTTTACCTGTATTGATTCCATGGGTAATATTTCTACGCTCATATAGTGAACTCAACTTCCCATAACCATCGAAAAGCTATTAAAATGCACAATTAAACGTGAAGAAAGAAAGGATATTTCTGCTGCAGATAGAAGGAGAGAGGTTACCGTGGCAACAGAGCTACGCGAAAGGTAGAAAAAATGTTGACGAGTATAAAATTGATTTTAAATGCTTAGTATATTTTACCTAGAGAAAGGGCTAATTTCACTTGGTCCACCATCAAATTTTGAATATA
>JAKTQM010001220.1:6099-22226 GCA_030558825.1 Blastobotrys niveus
GCAGAGTGTCAGCAGAAACAATGATAGCCGTATATTTAAGGCTGTGTAGTACGAAATAGATCTCGAATGTTGCTCAACGTTGTAATGTGATATTGTGGACGCTTCACCGTGGTGGTCGGCTGACGGCCATTATTACGACACGATGTGCGGCTCACGCCGCTTGTAAAATGATCCCTTCATGATTGTTGCATCAGGAGTTAGCAAACATGATGAAAAAAGGAATCTACGATGGCATTGGAAGAAATGACAGGGTAGTATATACTTTTACTAATGGTATAGTGGTGGGCATGGACAAAATCTATTGCGCCTGTCTGGACTAAGTTTTGCGGCTGAGGTGAAGAGTATGATTCAGAGTTGTGTATATCTTTAAGTGGGAGCACAGGTTGTAACTACTCTAACCGATGAAAGCGCATTCTAATCGATGCTAAGAAGTGTGCGGTTTATTCTAGATTTCATATGGTCGAGGCGTAGTCGTGCATGAATGGCCCATTGAGCCCTCGTAATAGCCTATCATAAACATGGCATGTACAATATGATGTCTATTACATTTTATTCAATTCATATAGGGAACAGCTTTGCTGTTGAACATATGGCTAACAGACGAGGCAATTCCATAACAATAAGCATGTGTATTTGAATTAGAAGAGTATTACCCTGACTGTGCGGCTCATTTTGGTGACCAAAGCTTTAGAATGACTTCCATAATAAATAGCTGTATTCTTTCATGTAATTTTCCTAAAATCTTAATTGACACTATCTATTGATCTCAGCGCCATTTGCTCCTTTCCTTCGTACTGCTCAGTTCTACGTCGGACGATCACTACGAACCATCTTACGGCCACTACGTTCATCCATTACACGGAAACGTTGTGGTATGCTTAATGACAAACAATATGCCGTACCTTCGTCAGGGCGGTTAAACGTTTCAGTTCGGTTAATGTTAACCAAGCTGTCAAGGATACGGTATACGTTCATAGTAAACCACATTTAAAGTCTAACCAATGGAAATTCGAATATATATATAGAGCTACATGAATAGTAAAAAAGAGAAAGCTGAAAGAAAAATTAAGATAAAAAAAAGAAGAAACAAAAAAATAATATTTCAAAATATGTAATAGAAAAAATTCATCAATGTTTTAAGTTTAGAAAATGAATGCAATGGCGGCGATGACGGAGCCCAAGACACCAGTCAACATAGTCATGGTATCAGCTCGAACAGCAGAACCGGCATTCTTCTTGCCGCCAGTGCTAGAACCAGAGCTAGCAGCAGCAGCAGTGTCCTTAGCTTCACCACCTTGAGACATGGAGCCTGTGGCGGAAGCAGTCACCTTACCAGTGCCTGCAGAACCGGCTTGAGACAAGACAGACTTGCATTGACCTTCAGTCTTTGGGCTATCATTGACGGTAGCGGAGCCGCTGAAATCACAAGCATCAGACTTCTTGCCTTGCTTTTCATAGTATGCGTTCAACAAGAAGTTCAATTGGTCCTTTGGAGAACAGTAGGAGAAGGAGCCGTATTTACCGGTGGTACCATTACCACCAATACCATCGCAGCTCATTTCTCCACACAAGTAACCAAACAACTTGCCATAATCGTCAGAATCGACATCGTCGGCCAAGACACAGCTAGCGGCTTGAGAAATACACTTGCAGTTGCCTTCGTTTGGAGTTGGTGGGAGGTTGGTGGCCGCAGCGCCAACATCACTAGAAGCAGAACCGGTTGGACACTTGACTTGGGAAGCGGTGGCCTTGGCGTCGGCGCTCTTGGCAGCAGATGGGGAGACAGTGGCCATTGCCTTGGATAGGTAGTTGAAATCTTGCAAAGTGGAGACCTTGTCATCGCTAACCTTGACCAAACCGTAGTTATTTGCTTCTTGGAAGTACATGTACACGATACCACCGCTGATTGGAGAGGCGTCTTCACTGTACAAGGCCTTTACTTCGGTGAACTTTCGTGGAGTAACTTCGTTACAGCCATATTCGGACCAGAAGAATGGGATACCGTAGCTTTCAAATTCCTTGATTCTAGCAGACCACCCAGACTTTTGCAAGGAAGATTCACCACACCATTCGTAATTGTTCATACCCAAAAAGTCGGCTCGTTCGTCTTCGCTGCCACAAGCAAAGTACTTGGACATGCCGATACGGATCTCAGAGTCATCATTCAGGGAGTAACCAACTGGAATCTTTCGGTAGTTCTTGGACTTGATGTACGCCTTGGTATCACGGACAGCAGCCTTGACGAAAGCAGAAGCACCAGTGTTGTTCTTTTGGTTAGCAACTTCGTTACCAGCAAAAAAACCCAAAACATTTGGATGCTTGGCCAGGGCGTCAACAACAGTGGTATATCGGTTGAGGAGTTGAGTGGTCCACTTTGGATCGTCTCGGTCGATGGAAAGGCCAGGTTCGGACAAATCGGAGATGATGTAAATGCCAGCGTCGGCAAAAGTCTTAATACATTCATCATGGTTCAAGGTGGTGTTGATGGCGTATACTCGGATAGCGTTGGTGTTCAACTTTTTCAAGTATTCCACATCACGCTTACAAGCTTCTGGGTTGCCCAAAGGATCCGAAAAGGTTTTGGCAGAGCCGGTGCCGTTGGTGACATCAGATTGATAAGCGACACCTCGAATGAAGAACTGGGAACCATTGTTGGAGTAGAAGAAACGGTTGCCCACAATTTCAATCTCTGGCAAATCGGAAGAAGATCCAGAGGTACTGGCGGCGTGGGCTTGGTTGCCAAGCAAAGCCGAGGCGCCAAGCGATAGAACTGTAGACCACTTCATTTTGTTGTTAAAAAGAATGGATGGAGTTTGAAAGAAAAAGAAGAACTTATTTTTTTAAACAATAAGAAAAAAAATTTAACGAGCGTAAAAGAATATTAAAAAAAAAGTATCTTTCAGTCCAAATGAATTTGGATTCAGTCGAATGGTTTGCAGAAATGAAGAAGAGAAGAATAGGTGGTAGAAAAAAAAAGAGCAAAAAAAAAACTGGAGATTTTTCTGTATTTTTCGGCGGTTAGCTTATCCACCTTTCCCCCCCGTTTTTTTTGTGCAGCAAATAAAAACAAAAAGTAAGGGATACGGGAAAAAGGAGGCTATGACGCCGCCTTCATCGGAAGAAAAATAAATATATCGCACCAATACTACTATATTTGGAGATCACTGTATTGCCCCTTTGTCAATCTATTCTTATAAACAGTATTAAATGTATCGCCAATGTCCACTGCTCACCGATATGTGGTTGGCAATGGATTGAATTGAATTGCATTGAGCTGATTTCTCATCAAGATGTCGTTTGAGTTTAATCAGCTTATACGAGCCTTGAAGCTCCAGTCAAGATTCAATTCATCTATCTGAGGCAGCCATAGATGTCGATTATACCCAAACGAACGAGAAGCTAGATGATATCATCGGATTAATCAACAATATACATGTAGTTAGCAAAGACCTGAGCTTCAAGCACCAATAACCTGGCGCTTTATATGTGTTCTAATTTTGAAAATAAAAATGCCTCCTTCATCATTTACAATTCATATTGGTGGTCAAAGTGAAGCCAATTGATGCAAATTAACCTGCCAAACGTCAACTAAACATCGTTCTAATTCGATATATATTAGGGGTAGGGTCTACGCCACTCGTTGCTGTAGAGATGAAAGTTTAGGGGCTGAGCAGGTCTGCAAGATCTGTAGGATCCACAATTGGTGTTTGGACTAGAACTTTGAACTTCTAAACTGCATCGTGGGGCTCCAGCGGCTTTGGCTTTGAAATCATTCTCAAATTTACGCTTCGTCTCGAGATACTGTATCACCTGTAGCAGGGGGGAGATAGGGGGGGGGGGGGGAGGCAGGGAAAAAAAAATGCGACTGGTAATCGTGTCTGATTGGCTAGGTTAAAAATAGTAAGCATCTGAGACGCGGTGTTTATCATTTCGCCTGATTTGGCACTGATTAAATGCCAGCGGCTTTATGATCGGCTCAAAGCCTTCTTCTTTTAGCGAAAATTTTTTTCCCCCTGTGTAACAGCATGCGAGAAGGCGTTTAAGCAAGCGATAAGATGGATGAACAAAGGTCCTTCTTTGCACTAACTGGCGCGTAGATTATGAACAATGTGGGACCACTATGGTTTGATGCTGTCAGAATATAGTTCATAGTTGGGTAGGTATGTAGAGCGTTACAGACTCCATTTTATTTAATTTTAGACATGTGCGATTCAGTGACTACTAAACGATGATAGTCTCAGAATTGGTGAACTAGAAGTCTCAACTTTTCTCATTAAAAAATAGCTCTCCAAATTGGCACCTCTCGTTATGCGGTATGCTATCTCTCCATATACAACTAGATGCGGCTTTTTTTCGCAGAACTTTCTGTGAATTGTACGTCTGTTTTCCTTTAGCGACCATCTTTTGTTATTCGGCATTTAAACTCTGTAACGAATCTGCAATTTGAAATTTGTAAAAATCCCTGGAAGCTTTTATAATTGCTAATCAGGAGCTTTTCCAGGAACGAGACAGAACAGGCCTTATAAAGATCGCTTATAACAACCAAAATTCATTTCGTTTAATAGTAATAAAAATATCAAGACCTTCTACAATAGCCAAATTGTATTAATTTAGCCCTGCCTATATAAACCTTGTTTTCGATATAATACCGGCATTCGATCTTGGTCAAGCAGTGTTTACTACCACCACAATTCGGTAACCTATTTACAAACAGTAGGATCATTATATGACAGGATTGCTTTCACTAATACCGGTATTACACGTTGTGAAATGGCAACCATCCCTCTTTCATATTATTCGATTAGAATCTCTATAACTTTTCGACCTTTGATCTTCTGAACCCGGCCATTATTCGGTAAATACATTCACCAGCTCTTTTGAAATCCAAAGTTGAGACTATCACATAAAAATGTATAATCTTTAAATCAGATGCGGCCCGACCGGTGAGCTTTATGCAATGGTCTCATGCTCCTGCATGCTTCGAAACGTTTGATATGTGCATCCCTCACAACAACACAAAGGCAAGACTAGCGAAACCAAAAAGAAAAATAAATAAAAATGCATGGGTACCTTCGGCTGGGCCCGTTTCGGTGTTAAACGTGTCTTCTTCAGCGGAACTAATGTATTTCCATATAGCCATGCTCGGCATTTGCACAGACAGCGGGGATAGCCAAGTTAGGGACAAAACAACTAAAACCAATACTATGGCCATGTTTTTGTTTACATAATTTACCGGTACAACGGATGAACAAACAAAAATAAATAAATGAACAACTTCCGAGTTGCTGTCACCAGTTCTGACAAGTACATCTACTTTGTACCTGTATACGCCCTGCGGGAATTCCTCAACAGTTACAATCTGTATCATCGGTTTTAAAATTTATTATCCGCGCCTGGGACTTTTTTTCTATCCCTTGCTTGCTCCTATCTGTATCTGTATCTACATCTGAGAATCTGTATCAATCTGGCTGATATGAACATTTTTTTTGCAACAAGAAGAGCTTGGTCTGCATTGGAATTATGCATGGGCGCGCGAGAGGAGAGAGCTTTGAACTAATGCCGATGAGAGAGAGAGTTACAGTACCGTATTGCGGTATAGAACGAAAATTAATAGAGGCGGGTATTAAAAAAGAAACAGAAAATGTGTTGACTTAGGTCTTGCAGGCTAGAAATGAGCGTATGGAGCGTGCAGTAGATCTCACACAATAGGTCGCAGGTGAATACCACTCGAATGTTTCATGCCGTGATTTTTTTTTTCACTTCGATGTCTAATCCATCCTAACGAATTGCCCAGCCAGCCTGAATTCTTGACAATGGATTAAGTTTTTTTTTGTCAAGTCTGAGAAGCTTTTGGTTTTAACGCGAATTATTCGGATCTTTCGGTAGCTAGTTTCACAGCTTCCGTTTTGCTGCTCATATCCTTTGCCGATATATTATTATTAAAATATCATCATCCTTGGAAAAACCAAAGTACCCCTGTCGAAGTCAATATTATTAAACTATAGATGCTGAGAAAATAAGCTAAAATATATTGACTTCTTTGGACCCGTTTGATTTCAATTAAGGAGAAGCTGAATCGGTAGCGACATGCCTGAAGGAAAAAGCTACTCTGATAAATCTGGCGATACTCCAGATAGTACTACAGGCTCTGCAAATAACGACTCCTTCCTTCCTTCCTTCTGTATACTTCAAAATTCCCAAGTCTTCAGAAGATGAGCACATGGGAAAGGAGCGCTTTTTTCTTTTTAAAACACCAAACCCGCCCCCGCCCGCTTCTTCAATTCCGCCGCTAAATCCTGAGCGAGCGAAGGAAAAAGCAACGAGAAAATAATAATTTTTCATGCACTGCTCCAGGCTGTTCGCTGGCAGAAATATAACCCAAAAACTTGTTAAGCGCCATAATTTTTTTTTGCCAGTACATTTTTCACTAAAAAAAAAAAACTCTGTTTCCTTTCCCGTTTCCCTTCTTTTTTCTCACTTTCTTCATCCTCATCCTCACTTGTAGGATTTTTTCTTTCTCTCTCTTTTTCTTTAACGACACACTAGTTCGATTAGAGGAAAAAAAAAGGTCCTTTACACGCTCATTTTTTTATAATCGTTTCGTCGAAATTGTTCGTTCGTTTAATCATTTCATTCATTTCTGTATAAGCGACTGTTACGACAAAAAATCTATTTTTAAACTACTTCAACTTAATTCATAAAAACTCCAACTTTTTGCAAAGCGCTTATTCTTACAACACAAACAACAAGCGACTAAAAACTGTCAAATAAGGTCACTACGGTGGCATATCAAGTGTTAAGAGAATAAAAAAAATCCTTCGAAATGTATGTTGTGATAAAAGGTCAGAAGTTACGAACTCAGATACTAACAAGAATGCTATTTTTTTTTTTACAGGTCTTACAACAATAGGTACGAAGGACATCAAGGGGAATATCATCCGCAGGATGGCTATTACCAAGATCATTATGGTCAACATCCTCACCCTGATCAGTATGAAGATGACTATGGATATCAAGAACATTACGGTGATCAGTATTATTATGATGACGACAGGCAAGGGTACTACGACCAACATCATCAACGTGGTCCACCACCGCCAGGCGTTGGCTACGACGATTATCCGGAAGATGCTTATGCTGCTGGCCCAGTCGATCCATATGGTCCAACAAATCCTGGTTATCAACATGTAGCCGGTGGGAATGGCAGTGTACCTCCATTGCGTGGTCAGCGACACAATTCCGACGAAGGCAGCGAAACCTTTTCAGATTTCACCATGCGGTCTGATACGGCGCGTGCTGCTGATGCTGATTACTATGGTGGCGGTGGCCGAACTGGCGACCCAAGATTCAACTACATTCCACAAAGTGATGGTGCATACCAAGATGATGGGTACGGTCACCCACAATATCGTCATACTGCTTCTTCGCAAGTTTCGTTTAATGGTAACCGATCGTCAGGCGCGTCCACTCCAATCTATGGCTTGGACTATCCTGGTATGGGTGGCTCTTCTCGTGAACCATACCCAGCTTGGACTGCCGAGAATCAAATCCCACTGACCAAGGAAGAGATTGAAGATATCTTTATTAATTTGACCGACAAGTTTGGTTTCCAGAGAGATTCTATGCGAAACATGTATGATCATTTGATGGTATTGTTGGATTCTCGATCGTCGCGGATGACTCCAAATCAAGCATTGCTGTCATTGCACGCCGACTATATTGGTGGTGATGGCGCTAACTACAAGAAGTGGTACTTTGCCGCACAATTTGATCTTGATGATGAGGTTGGGTTCCGAAACATGAAGCTTGGCAAGACGACTAGACGGATTAGAAAGGCTCGAAAGAAGAATAAGGCCAACCGAGATCCAAATGCTGACCCAGAACGAACTTTGGAAGAACTAGAAGGTGATAACTCGTTGGAAGCTGCAGATTTCCGGTGGAAGACCAAGATGAATCAAATGTCGCAACATGAACGGGTTCGTCAAATTGCACTGTACTTGTTATGTTGGGGCGAAGCCAATCAAGTCCGGTTTACTCCAGAATGTCTGTGTTTTATCTTCAAGTGTGCCGATGATTACTACTTGAGTCCGGAATGTCAACAAAGAACCGAGCTTGTTCCGGAAGGCGATTATCTAAACCGGGTCATTACTCCAATTTATCGATACATCCGGGACCAAGGTTATGAAATTGTCGACGGCAAGTACGTCAAGCGTGAACGAGACCATCAAAAGGTTATTGGGTACGATGATATCAATCAATTGTTTTGGTATCCAGAAGGCATTGAACGAATCATCTTTGAAGACGGATCACGATTGGTGGACATTCCATCGGCCGAGCGGTATGGTAAGCTTGGTGATGTTGTTTGGAAGAAGGTGTTTTTCAAGACTTATAAGGAAACTCGATCCTGGTTCCACATGGCCACCAATTTCAACCGTATCTGGATTATCCATATTACAATGTTTTGGTTCTACACTGCGTTCAATTCTCCAACTCTATACACCAAGCATTATAGTCAGTTGTTGAACAATGGTCCTCCTACTTCTGCTCGATGGTCTGTTGTCGGGTTGGGTGGTGCTGTTGCTTGTATTATCCAGATTATGGCCACGCTTGCTGAATGGGTTTATGTACCTCGGAAATGGGCTGGTGCTCAACATTTGACGACTCGGTTGTTCTTTTTGATTGGGCTGTTGGTTTTGAATATTGCTCCTGCTGTTTATGTTTTGGGTTATGTCGGGCTCAATGCCAATTCCAAATCTGCACTGATTGTTGGTGTGGTTGGTTTCTTCATTGGTGTTGTTACCTTTTTGTTCTTTGCTATCATGCCGTTGGGTGGGTTGTTTGGCTCGTATCTCAACAAGCGGACTCGACGGTATGTTGCATCGCAAACTTTCACTGCATCTTTCCCGCAATTGCATGGCGCTGACATGTGGATGTCTTACGGGTTGTGGTTCTGTGTCTTCTTGATCAAGTTTGTTGAATCCTGGTTCTTTTTGACTTTGTCTATTCGAGATCCAATTCGAGATTTGAGTATGATGAAGATGACTCGATGTGTTGGTGAAGTTTGGTTCAAGAAGGCGTTGTGTGAACAACAGGCTCGAATTGTATTGGCGTTGATTATTTTGACAGATTTGGTCTTGTTCTTTTTGGATACTTATTTGTGGTACATTATCTTCAACACTGTCTTCTCGGTGTTCCGATCGTTCTACTTGGGTATCTCCATCTGGACTCCATGGCGAAACATCTTCTCGCGGTTGCCAAAGCGTATCTATTCCAAGGTTTTGGCTACTACCGATATGGAAATCAAGTACAAGCCAAAGGTGTTGATTTCTCAAATTTGGAACGCTATTGTTATTTCCATGTACCGAGAACATTTGTTGGCCATTGATCACGTTCAAAAGCTGTTGTACCACCAAGTTCCATCCGAAGTAGAAGGCAAGCGAACACTGCGAGCTCCAACGTTCTTTGTGTCTCAAGATGACAATTCGATCGATTCTGAGTTTTTCCCAAAGAATTCTGAAGCTGAACGTCGAATTTCCTTCTTTGCCCAATCCTTGTCTACTCCAATTCCAGAGCCACTGCCGGTTGATAACATGCCAACATTTACTGTGTTGGTGCCGCATTACAGTGAAAAGATTTTGCTGTCGTTGCGTGAAATTATCCGGGAAGATGATCAATACACTCGTGTTACGCTGTTGGAATACTTGAAGCAATTGCATCCGGTTGAATGGGACTGTTTTGTCAAGGACACCAAGATTTTGGCTGAAGAGACTGGCTCGTCGGAGAATTTGGAAGAAAAGGAAGAAGAAAAGGATCAAATGAAGAGCAAGATTGACGATTTGCCGTTTTACTGTATTGGTTTCAAGAGTGCTGCGCCGGAATATACTTTGCGTACTCGAATCTGGGCTTCTTTGCGATCCCAGACGTTGTACCGAACGGTGTCTGGGTTCATGAACTACTCGCGTGCTATCAAGTTGTTGTACCGAGTTGAAAACCCAGAAGTTGTCCAAATGTTTGGCGGTAATACGGAAAAGCTGGAACGAGAATTGGAAAGAATGGCTCGACGAAAGTTCAAGTTTATTGTGTCTATGCAACGGTTGACCAAGTTCCGACCAGAAGAATTGGAAAATGCCGAGTTTTTGTTGCGTGCCTATCCAGATTTGCAAATCTCCTACTTGGATGAAGAACCACCACTTGAAGAAGGCGGCGAACCACGGTTGTTTAGTGCGTTGATTGATGGTCATTGTGAAATTATGGAAAATGGTTTGCGACGTCCAAAGTTCCGAGTCGAGTTGTCTGGTAACCCAATTCTTGGTGACGGTAAGTCTGATAACCAGAACCATGCGTTGATTTTCTACCGAGGTGAATACATTCAATTGATTGATGCCAATCAAGACAACTACTTGGAAGAATGCTTGAAGATCCGATCTGTGTTGGCTGAATTTGAGGAATTGACTGGTGAATACACGAATCCATACACTCCAGGTTTGCCACCGGTTGAACATTATCCGGTTGCTATTCTTGGTGCTCGTGAATACATTTTCTCTGAAAATGTTGGTGTATTGGGTGATGTTGCAGCTGGTAAGGAACAAACGTTTGGTACCTTGTTTGCTCGTACATTGGCGCAGATTGGTGGTAAATTGCATTATGGTCATCCGGATTTCTTGAATGGTATTTTCATGACTACTCGAGGTGGTGTTTCCAAGGCACAAAAGGGTTTGCATTTGAACGAAGATATTTATGCTGGTATGAACGCTATTTTGCGAGGTGGTCGAATCAAGCACTGTGAATATTATCAATGTGGTAAGGGTCGTGATTTGGGTTTTGGTTCCATTTTGAATTTCACTACCAAGATTGGTACTGGTATGGGTGAACAAATCTTGTCTCGAGAATACTACTATCTTGGTACGCAATTGCCACTTGATCGGTTCTTGTCCTTCTTTTACGCGCATCCTGGTTTCCATATCAACAACTTGTTCATTATTGTTTCTGTGCAATTGTTTATGATTTGCATGATCAATGTTGGGTCATTGACACACGAATCCATCAAGTGTTATTATGACAAGAACAAGCCGATTACGGATCCTCATGTGCCAGCTGGTTGTTACATGTTGCAGCCAGTGTTGGGTTGGTTGCAGCGATGTATTTTGTCGATCTTCATTGTCTTTTTCATTTCGTTTGTGCCTTTGGTTGTGCAAGAACTTACTGAAAAGGGTTTCTGGCGTGCTGCTGTGCGATTCACTCGCCATTTCTCGTCTCTGTCTCCATTGTTTGAAGTGTTTGTTTGTCAAATTTATGCTCATTCTTTGTTGACTGACTTGGCGTTTGGTGGTGCTCGGTATATTTCTACTGGTCGAGGTGTTGCAACAGCTCGAATTCCATTCTCGGTGTTGTACTCTCGGTTTGCTGGTGACTCGATTTACTTGGGTGCTCGGTCGTTCTTGATGTTGCTGTTTGGTACTATTGTCATGTGGCAGCCGGCATTGTTGTGGTTCTACATTACTTTATTGGCCATGTGTATCTCGCCGTTCATGTTCAATCCTCATCAATTTGCTTGGACCGATTTCTTCATTGATTATCGAGATTTCATCCGATGGATGTCGAGAGGTAACAATCGATGGCACCGAAACTCGTGGATTGGTTATGTACGAATGTCACGAACTCGAATTACTGGTTTGAAGCGCAAGGTGTTGGGTGGTGATAGCAAGGATGCTGAAAAGGCTGCTGGTGATGTTGCACGAGCAGGGTTTGGTAATTTGATTTTCCTCGAATTTATTGTACCAATCTTTGTTGCTGCTTGTTGTTTTGTTGCATTCACTTTCTTGAATGCTCAAAACGGTATCAAGGATGGTAAGGAAGTCAACTCGACTTTGCGAGTGGTGATTGTTGCTTTGGGTCCAATTGTGATTAATGCTGGTGCCTTGATGGTGTTATTTGCCATGTCTTGTTGTGCTGGTCCATTGCTTGGTGTTTGCTGCAAAAAGACTTCTGGTGTTATGGCTGGTATTGCCCACGGTATTGCTGTTATTGTGCAAATTGTGTTCTTTGAACTCATGTGGTTTATGCAAGGCTGGAAGTTCAATGGTGCGTTGCTTGGTATTGTAACTGCCATTTCTATCCAACGAGTGGTGCTCAAGTTGTTGATTGGCTTGTGTTTGACACGAGAATTCAAGCATGATCAAGCCAACCGAGCCTGGTGGAGTGGTAAGTGGTACTCTGCTGGGTTGGGTTGGATGGCCATTACTCAACCAGCTCGAGAATTTGTGTGCAAGATTGTGGAAAGTATGATGTTTGGTGGTGATTTCATCTTGTGTCATGCATTGCTCTTTGTGCAGTTGCCATTATTGTGTGTGCCGTACATTGATCGATGGCACTCGATGCTGCTGTTCTGGCTTCGACCAAGTCGGCAGATTCGCCCACCAATCTTTTCCATGAAGCAGACCAAGCTACGTAAGCGAATGGTTCGAAAGTATGCCACACTCTATTTTGGGTTGTTGCTTTTGTTTATCATCTTGTTGGTTGGTCCTGCCGTTGCAGGCAAGTATACTGACAGCTTGACCGAAACGCTCAATGATTCGTTGGGTGGCGGTATTGCTGCCGGTCTCATCCAGCCAATTCACTCCAAGGGTGCCAACAATGACACTGGCAAGAGTCGAGCCAAGACGTATACGACACCACCTCTACCATCATTCACCAAGATGCCATAGATTTGATCACAATGGGAAGAAGGGGATGAGAGAAAAATATTTTTATTTTGTTTATTATATTATTATAAAAGTATCCATCACTTATCATCATATTTTATTATTATTATTTTTTTTATTATCATCTATATATATATAAAAAAGGGATAAAAATCGAGTTTCGAAATATAAATAAAGATTTTGTATTATTATTAAAGTTTTTTTGTCGTCTCTTTGACCGTTTTTCTTGGTATCCTTTTTCTCCATTCATCTCAAAGCTTGGCCCCCACCCGATAAGGCAAGTGTACAGCGGGATCACGAGCCGCATCCCAACACGAAACGTTAATTTAAGCATTCATTTTTACCCCTGATCCCCGAAGTTTCTGGATTGCACAATTGAGTTATTTAAACTTTGCAACGTCGTTACTTTGATATATAATTAGGAAACGGTGGCAAGGCGTCTAAATATGGAATATTCAAGGAAGTTAAGAACCAATATAAGTCGATACGAGGGCCCGCTTTTTTGGTTTTTTTTGGCGTGTTTAGTTAGATAAATTTCCCCTGATTGTACTCAAGTTTTTTACACATTCGACAATTTTTTTTTCTTCTTTCTTTCTTCCATTCTTTCCTTCATCTAATTTTCTCTGTTGTTTTAATTTCTTTGCATTATGGAGCTGAATACATACGCGGGAGATTCTCCACTTGAAGATTTTGACCCGACACGAGGCATCCACGTTATCCCCCCTTCGGAATGCCAACAGGGGAAATGCTGCATGCAAAGTCGACGTGCGCTTAGTGTTTGTTATGGTATTACCAACAGTAGCGATAGCAGTCAACCGATTTTGTTGCGTAACGAGAAACACTTCAAGGCGTTGAGCGCGTACCTCGACCGTACCGTGAAGAACCACCAGGACGAACTAGGGAGAATATCGGTAGTAATGGTGCGACGGCCATGCTACCGGGCAGTGGAGTATTATGAAATGTCGGGCAGGTTGATTGATAATGCACCGAGGTTCAAGAGCTTTGAATTTATTGACTTGACGTTGACAGCAAGTATCCAGGTGGGAGCCGGATTCAAAGTGATTAGCTCGGCAATGATTCCTGTTACTGCGGATTGTTGCACGGTATACCGGGTTTGTTTGAAGAATGGTTTCGCATCGGAAGTGGAACTGTTCCCTGATGAAGTGGGGAATCTCGTGGTGACAAGATTAGGAAAGATCAAGTCACTCAAAGTGACTAGCGAGGGTCGAGAAGGTGGATTGATCAAGTACTTTTATTTTAACCGGCTGACGCAAATAATGAAGAAGATCACTTATGAGTGCCGTTTGTTGAGCATTGATTGTGGTGTGATATTTGACGAGAATAGTGATATCACAGGCTCATATTACCAGCATATCCGTCATGGTAACGGAGGAGGACACAGCGACCTGGGGTTAGAGAGCGGGGGTGGTGGCAATGGATTAGGCAAAGGGTTGAACAACAAAAGTGGCATGTCGTCGACCTTTTCTCCGCATAATATGCATTTTACTACCAATAGCAACAACCACCATCCGCCGCCTCCACCTCTGCCAGCAAAGAATGGCTCGGCTATGACTAGCATGAATGCTGCTAGCACGACGAACTCTGCTGGATCTGCATCGGCTGTTACAGTTCCAGATACCATTCCTTCGACTTCTTCGTCAGTTCCTAGTCAAGTCATGCGACATAGCAACTTCCAACAGCAGCGAGAGCTCAATAACACGGGTCAGCAGCACCCACAAAATTATAATATTGGCAACATGAACAACAGCAGCAGCAGCAATAATATTAATAAACCTTCGCCGGCCTCATCACTGGTATATGAGCCAGGTAATGCAGCAACACCTGATAACGATGACAGCGATTATGACAATCCACAAAGCACCAGCGGTAGTAGTAGAGCTAGCAATGACAGCGTGGGGGATTGTGTTCCTGCCACCACCAAATTGTCGCCTTCTGACTCTAATAAAAAGGTAGCGGCAGGATTGACTGGACGTCATTCGTTTATTGACCTGTTCAAAACGAAACGACGGAAGCAAACTGCTCGTAGCAGTGACCATTCCCTTATCGACGGTGGTAGCAATGGGAATGTTGATTCTTCGGGTGAAATAGAAAGCTCAAATACGCTCGACGGTGTGCAGCGACCAAGCAATGACAAGGCATTCATGATGTGCTTACAAACACGACGGAAGTGGCAAGAGCTTGAGTTGGGTACTGGATTTTTCGATCACCAACCGATAGACCGTGGGTTGAACCTGGTGGTGGTGGACCCGCTGGATAAGTTGACATTGCGGCTCCATAGTGTCTTGTCGGAGCAATTCAACTTGTACTTGTTTCGAGGAGCTATACAGCAGCTATCAATTGTGTTGTATCCTGTTCCTGAAGATGCAACTACTAATGATCAAGCTGTAGCAGGCTCAGTGGCTAGGTTTCTGATTCGACTAGCACGTCTAAAGGAACGACCAAAAAAGACATTGATTTGTGTACCGACGAATAACCTTATTGTGGTGATTAAAGATATGCTGCATCATGAATTACAGTTTAAGGAACGTGATGGGTTGAATTTGGTGTCTACTGTCGGAGATATGACACAATTTGAGCCCCTGAAGAAGTAAATCATTAAAATGGCAGAAAGTATATTAAAAAAAAAAAGAACAATCCAGGAACAATATACTAAAAAGAAAATTAATGAAAAAGAAAAAGAAGGGAAAATATGTTGAAAAAATAAAAACAAAACAAAACAAAACAATCTAACCAACATGTTAAGCGTTGGAGGTTATACATTAATACATTACTATCTTTATATTTCTATATTATTATCCAATTTAGCTCTTCATAGGTTTTGAATAGTTTCTATATTTCTAATTTTTAATCCAGTGGGTAGCCATATCTCGTACCATTCAGTGCTTTGGATCGGACCCCTGGTTCATGCCGTTGCCAAGACCAGCTTGACGGTTGAAGCATGAGTATTGACGTTTGGTGGCATTTGCGTGTGACCCATTAGGATGGCTCTTTGCTCCGTGGAATTCCGTATATACTAGCAATACTCTAAATTAGCGATAGGAGGCTGAACATCCCAGGGAGAGAATATGAAGATGAAGAAGCATTTCTAAATGGCTGGACTGTTCTTGTTCCTACTATCCGAGTTACTGTCGAACCAACCCAGCAGTCCCAAGATGGTACATATCCTACGTATAGTTACATCCCCATTCCAATATATATGCTGGCATGGACCTTCATCACCGTTGTCGGCTTTCCCACTGATATCCGACAGTGTTGCTTTTTCCTGTCAGCACCATGATTAGATGAATATTTAGATCGCAGTGCGGCTCGGCGGCGTCTACCTACATGTGTGCCGTATTCAAAAACGGTCGAGACTTTGAACGAAGCGGACTACAGCGAAGCGACCGATCCGTATAAGGATTTGAT
>JAKTQM010001221.1:17401-29246 GCA_030558825.1 Blastobotrys niveus
AGGGTATATATATATATTAATGAATGGATGCAAGTTGAAAAAGTTTAGACGTTAGAAGATCGAGATTGTTCTGGGTGTTGCAGAGATTTTGTTGCTTTGTTTAGATTGCTGCTGTGCGGCGGGTGGCCCACCGATGGGATGACGCCATCTGCAGCCTATAGACGGCTGTGCCGGATACTTGGATCTCTCAATCTACATACATTTGCCAATCTTTTATCTTTATCATGTACTACTTTATCTATCATTAACAAAGGATTTCTAAAGACCCGATAAATAGTAGCAGCTATGCGATTAATTATCATTATCATCTCTTAATACACAACCCCCGATATTAATCCACCTTGGCCCGGTGAGGTCTCCACGATTCCTTGAGCAGGATCCACATTAAAAATAACCTGCCCACCAAATACAACCCTGGAAACAACACAATCATCTCCATATAAGTGAAATACTGCGTTGGATACGCTAACGAATACTCCTTCTCTAATGCTTCCTGAGACACGCCACGCACCAACTTTGTATACAAATCAGGGTTATCAGTAACAAACCCATCCAAATTCAACGTCATGACCCATTGCATCGTCCGTAAATCATTCACTGTCCATGTATAAACCAGCTTATTATGATCACGGACCGCCTGGACTAACGACGCACCACCCAAAACCTTCAACGCCAAATGATGAATAGATATCCCGATACACTGCGGATGACTAATAAACCGCATCGCCATCGACCGGGAGATTCCAATGAAGATTACCGGTAAATGTGGAGCATGTAATTTACATGCTTCAAATACACTATCCTTCCAAATCCCCAGCACCATCCGAGACGACCAGAACCCTTCCAAATCCGGGTTAATATCTTTCAAAACGTCAACGATTTTTTCTATAATCCATGGTTCATTGTTACGTTTCACATCAAGCATGAGCTGGACGTCCTTGAACTGGGAGTCGTGTGCGAACATCTCGGCTACTTCTCGGAACGTGGGCATGCGATCTTGCGGCTTTTTCAAGGTAACTAGTTGGTCCAGCGTGCCGTGGTAGTTGGTCGTGGCGATATTATGCAGTGCGCCAAAGCAGCGGAGGGTTGTAGGGTCGTGCGACATTACCAAGACGCCATCTTTGGATACTTGGATATCAGTTTCGACAATGCTGGCGCCTGCTTCTACTGCTCCTTTCATTGCCGAAATAGTGTTCTCCGGGAACGATGATTTGAACCTGTCATGTGCGTTAGCACTTGTTTGATTTCTTAGTTTGATTCTTAGGATCAAGTAACAAAATACGTACCCTCGATGACCAGCACATAACGGGCGATAAGATTCTAATCTTGCAAACTTTGATAACGACTGTGGCGGAGATGCAGACATAACCGTTGCTAAAATTGGATAGTTAGCGTTGGGATGTTGAATCACTGTAGAGAGTATATCATACTCATTGTAGTCTAAAAAATAGCAGATGAAATAACGTCTAATAAGTCGAATAGATTTTATAAAACAGAAAGACAAAAGGAATGAATGAATTCGTGGTGGTTTATAACCTTTTTTTTTAGCCGGCGCTGCTCGCTCGATTCGGTTTTTCCGGCCGCTATCTCCGTTCCGGCCCCGCCGCCGCCGCCACCACGAGACAGGATCATCGTGTTCAGTCATGTCCATTTTGTCCCTGAATAGGTAGTCATTCCTTACCCTATAATAATACCCTCCTGATCATAGAGGGGGGACTCGTTGTTATACATATTGCAGATTATACCTTCAACAAGGGGATACAGAGGGGCACAGTGGGGCGGGCACAAAGAGACTAGAAGGAGTCAAATATACCTGTATCCCCCACTGTTTCGAACTCGTCATCATCAACATCACCATACTGATCCGACATGATACTAGGACACCAACAAGTGATACTGCCATCTAACGCACCAGAGTATAGTTCCATCATAGGCGGCGAATCATAAACACTATCCCCACGGGCCACGATACAAGCGGTACGGGATGATGAGCTCGATAACCCCGTTTTAACAGCAGTAGACGTCTCGACGTTTCTTCTTCTACTTAGTCGCTGCAGCATTTTGCCTTGTAGAGCATTAAACATGAAAATCTCGCCGGAGTCCGAGGGGAAAAACAGGTACGAATGACGTGTACCATGCCCCATCGGGATCAGACACGGGTTCAATGTCTGAATATGCTTGTTCCTGATTAACGGGCCGAAATTTAGTAACATATTCTTACCTCCCGTCGCATTCAATGACCATAACCGGATTTTCTCATCATTACCGGAACTGTAAAGGTAGTCGCCGCTAGGAAACCAACAGAGGCCATTGACTGAGCTGCGGTGAGCTCGACGGAGCCCCAGAGGTGTGCGGGTAGGAACATCGCCACCTTGTTGCATATCGAGGGAGGTAAGACATGCTTTGCTGCGTCGGATATCCCATAGTCTTACTGTACCGTCTGAACCAGCAGATGCTAGCACGTGCTCGTTGGTAGGCGACCATTTAATGCTCAAGATTTGTCCTTCATGGCCAGTTAATGTATGTGATGATGAAGTGGTGCGAAGGTCAAGTAATCTTAGCAGTGGGTGGTCAGTGGCAGTCGCAATGAGGGTATTAATAGGTGACAGAGAGATGGAATAGACTTTACTGTTCATGTTGAAAGTATATGCTGGTTCAAGTTCGTTGGCGTCCCATACTTTAACCGTCTTGTCGAAACTAGACGTGACAAACATGCCGTTATCCTCTGGCCACCATTCAACAGCGGATACACCAAAATCATGGCAAGTTTTGCGGGGGACATGGGCGATTTGTTCAATGGTGTAGTCGCCGGTTGATTTGTCTTGTATGTGGCTGTCGAGGTCCCATAGTTTGATGCTGGAGTCGCCACCGCCCGAGAGAAGGTATTGCTGGGAATGGTCGATTGATAGGCTGTTGACGGCGCCAATGTGGGATATGGGGAACTCTGGGCTGGTACGTGTTGTTATCGATTCGTAGAGCTCGGTGTAGAGTTGTAGTTTATCTTTTCTAAGCATTGCCAAGGCATTGTCTTGGTCCACCTGGTGTGTTGTCTATAGTATGTGTAGAAGTAAGTGGAGTGGAGTGGTGTAATTAAAATCGGCCCGACACAGTTCTTAAGGGAGATTAGGTAGGACATGGTAGCTCTGGATATAAAGATAGCTAGGTACTGTACTATTATTTTATTTTATATGCTAATATTTCAACGTATGCTACATTTACGCAACCTTGATCATCAACTTGCCAACAGTCTTGCCAGATTCCAATTCAGCCATACCCTCAGCAAACTTATCCAACGGGAACGTTTTGGTAATTCGTAGCTTCAACTCACCTTTAGAAATCATATTAAATAAATCCGTAGTCGCTGCAATCCAATCATCATGGCCATCCATGTAATTATTCATCACTGGTCGGCACACTGTCAAGCTCTTTGGCGACAAATCCAGCATGGTGAACGGCTCCACTGCACCCGAAGCATTACCAAATGACAAGATATGCCCCAGTTTGGCAGCACAGTCCTTGGATACTTGCCATGTATCTTTACCCACACTATCATACACCGCAGTACATCCAACCCCGTTGGTAATCTCCTTGACCCGTTCCACCACGTTTTCTTCCTTATAATTGATCACGTAATCGCACCCTGCTTGCTTTGCAATTTCTGCCTTTTCCGCTGACGAAGTAGTACCAATAACAAGCTTTGCACCTTGTCGTTTGGCTAATTGTACAACTAATGCGCCAGTACCACCGGCTGGAGCGTGTACTAGAACGGTGTCTTTGCTAGTCACCTTGTAACTTTGAGTCACCAAAAAGTATGCCGTCAATCCTTGAATGATGGATGCAGCAGCCGTCTCCGTGTCGACTCCCTGTGGCAATTTGGTGACAAATTCAGTCTCGGATAAAGCAATGTATTCTTGCATAGACCCGGATTTCAAGTAGGCGACTTTATCCCCGACAGCAAATTTGGATACAGATGAACCAATCTTAACGACGGTACCAGCGCCTTCTCGGCCGTGGGTCATGGGGAAGGCCGTTTTATAAAGACCCTTTCGAAAGTAGGATTCAATGAAGTTTAGGCCAGAGTATTCGGTCTTGATGAGGATTTCATGGCCGGCAAGGTCGGATGGGACGGGGATTTGATCGACTTTGGTGATGTCTAGACTGTCGCTGTGTTCATGGATTCGAATTGACTTTTGAGTTTGAGGAATTGATGTCATTCTGAGAGTGTGAGTGGCGTTGAATGAAAAGAAAAAGGAGGAGGAGATGTAGGGAAGATGGTGTGGTATTTGTAGTTTTAATGTTGATACTGTGGGGCTCGGGTCACCGACTGCATGGTTTGTCAGCAAAATGTTTCTCCTTTTTTCTTGTTTCTCCACTGTACATTGTTGTTGCAGTTGATTGAGTCAACTTTTCAACTATGCAGTAATCATTGATTTCTAAGGTGACTTTGGAATTGTAAGGGAACCTTGTATGTTACATTCTGAATTCTTTTGCCACCGTAAGAGTTGAGCTGTTTTAGTATCAAATAAGCGCGGTGGGGAACAGATTCACTATGCACCGCTGATAAATCAATTTTCAGAATTTGCCAAAGCTCCAAAATGCCTTCTAGAAAAGCGCAAACGACGTGCCACACCGCCTATTATCTTAAACTCGTACATCGCCACGGCAAGTCGTTCTCAAAGTGCCTTGCTTTCACCAATTAAGGTATCCAAAGTGTAACGTTGGACTGTGGACCAGTACTAATCCATAACCATAAACAAAGATTAACCGTCATGTTTGGAGTATCGAATGGCTGATGAAATGTATGGTAATGACGACGACGCTTAGGTGTACGCTTTCAACGGTTCAAGAAATCCAATTTATTAATGCTGTTAAAGGGTATACTCTCTAGATGGTAGGTGCGAATTGGATATTATCGGTGGGACTCGGCAATGTTACCCAGCCCAATGGCAAACGTATTTGACTTTGAGAGGGGCACTTTTGAACCATATCCTTTGCTGTTCCGAGGCTCACCGATGCCCAGAACTGGGCAGAAAGTCAATGGATTTACCCCCCGAGCGGGCATTGGCTGGATGTCAAAACACAGCGTGGGCCGTTGTCAGTGCCATGGACCCAGGATCCTCCTTGACCATCTGTCAACGAAGACCTTATTCACATCGATGGAAACGTCAATGGCGGCAGCAGTGTCGTCTTGCTTGACTTGCCCAATTTTCATGGACAACGGATCGGGGGAGGACGCCACAATGGGCTTTTGGTTCAGCCACTACCAAAACAGGAAAGTTCATATCCGATCCAGTTGATCTAGAATATTCCAACCATTATATATATACACCTGTATCTCTCTTTATAAATTATGCGATAATCGTGCGGCGACATGAACGATACACGGAACTGTATAAAGGGACTATCTAGCATACAAAAACTGTATTGGTATAACAACGACATTGACCGCTTCTACAGCGACATCAAATTGGTATTCCTCAGTTTAGGCGTTTCTCCGGTTATATTTGACGTACCACCATCACGAGAGGAGTATATGAATATCCTTCGCTATGGGTATAACTACTTATTAACGCTTGACTCTCAGGTGGTTGCCAAAGTGTGCGAAAACAAGAGGGCTATAATTGACGGAGAAGAATGTGCCATCAGTAGAGGAGATAATGACGAATTCTATGCAACTGGGTTATCCACTATGGAAATGATGCGTTTGAGTAAAGAACAAATCGATTCTTTGCGGTTGGAGGATTTGTACATCAATGACGAAAAGATTGAAAAAGAAGAACGGGTGGCGGTAACCAATAGGTTAATTGACAAGTTTTCCAGGTTCCCATTCTTTTCAGCATATTATAAGGCTAACCCGAACTTTAGAAAAGATTGGAATGATACCAAGAGGTTTTTTTACAAGTACCATCTATCAATTCGTTTGGTAACTGAACATGAAATTCTAGACGAGTTCAAAACCAAGCTAGACTCGGAGTGTCGAAGTGTCGTTTCATACTACGATAACATTCCCGACATGTTGAATGAAGCGGTGAAATTTACTGATGAACATGCACTTGACGAGTACTTTAAAATTCAAGAGAAGATCAATAATTGGACATTCAACGAGAACAATTTCACCACGGGAAAAGAAGCATTTCACAATTATCTACGATGGTTTATACGACTGGAAAATTTGGTTAGACGGCACCCTAATATAACATGTGCGGCAAATCTGTATACTGGAATGATGAAGGTAACAAGGGCTTACCCTGGGTCTCGTAGTTATGAGGGAGTTATCAATTGGTTACGTAAATTAGAAAGTGGTGGTGATTGTGAAGAATACAAACGTGGTATTCAGCCGCATGAGATGCTGAGGTGCAGATTTAATGTATTGTATGAACGTGCAAAGGATGACTATGAAATTCGACATGCAGAAGAGGAGAAAGAGTATGTTTTGTCTAAGGGTATGTCAAAATCGAAACGTAAAAAGTTGAGGATTTTGCGTCAGCGGTATATTCTGGGGAAGTTGACACCAGATGAAATTGAGCGGTGCAGAAGGTTTGGTGATTTCGAGCCTGGTGGGTTGCTGGATAAAGATTCAGCAGCGTATAAACAAGCGGAATGGGATCTCAGGGCGAAATTAAGGTGAAAAAAGGTGTAGTTACTGAACATATTTCAAATTGGCCAATCAATGCGGATTTTAGTCGTTATTCCAGAGAGACACCACGATTATTGTGGACTATATCTAATCGTGCGGAAGCGCCTTTTTGGTTTGGTAGTCGTGGTTTGCCGACCAGCGACAGTGTCCTGCTGTGTTCCATCGTTTCCCTAGCTGGTCGATGAGTTTCCATGCTGATAAAGTAAGCTTTATAGTGGCAAGCATAGACAAGTGCAGTATACAAATATTAGGGCTTCTTAATAAGCATTTTCAATTAGATCTTTAAGATTTCTGTACAAAATAGATAGCTAATTTGGATAGCTTCTCACCGCCCTCCCCTGCGTGCGGCGCAAGACGATGAGTGTTCCCCCTAAAAGAGAAGGGTTTTAAAAGGTTTTGGCAAGTATATGTTATTATTTGCCATAACATATCATTGCCAAAACCTTTTAGTTATTATTTGCCATAACATATACTTGCCAAAACCTTTTAGTCCCTTCATGTACTGCTTATTCCTTTCGAGAGCAAAGGTGAGCCGCATTCCCTCGAAAAGTGAAGGGGTAAAAATGTATATCGGCTCCCAAGAATTATATATTTTCATGTAGACTACATTGTGCATTATGCAACAATTTCCCGATCAGCAAGAGGCTCAAAGTTTGAACGATACGCGCCGTTGCCTCAACCGGCTCTCTGATGTGCTTTTCTTGGTACTATAACGACATTTACAGCTTCTCCAAGGATATCAAACAGGCATTTGCGAATTCAGATGTTTCACCAATTATCTTTGAAGAACCGCCACCACAAGAGGAAATTGAAAATGTCCTTGCTGATCCGCCTTATTACCTTCGAAAGACTCGGAAGTGGAAAAGTATATGAACAGGGATAAGACGGCTATGTTTGGTGATTCGGAATGTCGTATTGTTAAAGGGGAAGGAGAGGAATATTATGCACTTTTGCCGAACAGTCGCTTACGTCATTTGGATGAAGAACTGGTCAGGCGTTTAAGATTGGATGAATTGTTCATGGATGACAAAGATGTTAAAAAAGGTAGGTCCGCCTTAACCGAGAAACTGTTCACCAAATTTGCCAACTTTCCGTTCTTTTCAGCATATCATCGCGTCAACCCAGGGGTTAAAAATGACTGGGAAAGCACCAAAAGGTTTTTTTACGAGTATAATCGGTCTGTGCGCTTGGTAACTGAGGCTGATATCTTGAACAATTTCATAAGCAAGTTTGATACGGGCTCGGATTGCCGATTCATGGCTTCATTGGGTCTCAGCGTTCCCGAACGGTTGAATGAAGTGGCGAAACATATCGATAAAGGGGCACTGAAGGAGTACTTTAGGATTCAAGATAAGCTTAACAATTGGACATTCAAGAAGGAAGATGTAGCGACACAAGAAAAGAGTCTTGAAAACTTTGTACAATGGCTGAGACGATACGAAAATATGTGTAGCCGACACCCTTGGATAACTTATGCGGCCCACATGTATACCGCTTCCGAAAAGATTGCACAAGCTTATCCTGAACTTCGCAAAGAGCTGAGTTTCAATTGGTTACATGAATTAGAACAAGGTGGTGATTTCATTGGAGAGCATGTAGATGCAGAGCCACATGACTTGATGGCCTACCAATTTGAAGGGGTATTTGAAGATGCTAAATGTCAAACTCAACCTGGACCAAGTATGACCGAATCAAAGGACAAGGTTCCTTCAAGCGACGATTTTTTCAAGGGAATGTCAAAGGCAAAACGTACAAAGCTAAAGGATTTGCGAAGACGGTATATCTTGGGCGAGCTACTGCCAAATGAAATCAAACGGTGCGAGAAGTTTGGCAATTTTGAACCTGGTGGCTTGCTGGATAAAGATTCAGCCGCGTATAAACAAGCTGAAAAGGATATCAAGCTGAATTCAGTGGAGAGCATGTCGCCTGTACTTGCATTTTTTTCAGGATCTCGAGGCGGGTGATAAGTTTTGACATTGTAGGATGCTGTTTAAACAGGGAAAGAAAAATTGCATCATCAATTGTTGTCATTATCATTATTGACAAGAGTGTGTCACCAAGCCGCACGGCCCCCACTCCTGCCTGAGCCGCGTAGGTAGTGGATGCACCGCGGTCTTAAATGCAAGGGTCCAATACATTAAAAAAGATTTGTATATTAAATTGACAGATGATATAATACAGTAGTAACGAAGACTGAGTCTAGATATAGAAAGAAGCATCGATTTATGTACTTAAAGGACCAGAACCCTATGACGAAAATAACGTAACCGCCTTGATCTAATCATCATTCGTTCGTGACGCAGCTGCATTGGCCATTTTCAAGGCGTCTCCCGCTTCAAGGCGACACAAGGGTGTCACCAACCAACTCAACTCTTGCTAGCCGAGCTGGCTGTTTATGAAACACCATTCGACCCCACATGATCCGTGTCTAAGTGGGATCGGGGGAAGGTGGCACGCCACAACCACTAAAGTGGATGATCGCTCCCGATCCTGGAAGGTTTATGATCCACTTTTGTCGTGGACCGTTTCCAGTCACATCAACAAGGACAAATGTTTACTAAACCCAGACTATATATATCGGACGCTTTATGCCATTTTCCCAACAATCAGATAGAGATTTTACATCTTAACGATTAAACCAACTACTTTTTCTTTCTGTACATTATGTTATGGTTCGATAAACATGCGGCTCAGTTTTGGAACAGCGTGCAACAATGCATGGACCAACTCTCGGCTATACAAAAACTATATTGGTATAACAACGACATTGACAGCTTCTGCAATGATATCAAACAGGCGTTTATAACTTCCGGTGCTCCTTCGATTATTTTCAAAGTGCCACCATCATCAAAGGAACTCGAAAATGGTCTTTGCTATTCGCCTTTCTATTTTTTAGAGCTTGACTCTGAGGTGGAAAAGAAAGTGAAGCAGCACCATACAGCTATGATTGACGGTGAAGAATGTATAATTGTTGGAAAGGGTCATGATTTGGTTGCTATAATGCCGAATAAACGGTCAAAGCCTTTAAATGAACAACAAATCGTGTCATTAGAGTTGGATAAATTGTTTATCAACGACGAAAAGATTGCAAAACAAGAACAATCAGCCATCACTGATAGGCTTGTTGATGAGTTTTCCAAGTTTCCATTCTTCTCGGCATATCTTGACGGCGGCAATCGTGAGTTGAATAAAAAGGACTGGGCAAGCACAAAGATGTTTTTCTACAAGTATCATTTGTCTCTGCAGTTGGTAACTCTACACGAAATTGTAAATGAATTTAAACAAAAGTTTGACTCGAACTCGAATTGCCTGCTCATGATGGAATTACATGATAATATTCCTGACATGTTGAACGCAGCGGTACAGTGGATCGATAAATGTGCACTTACAGAGTATTTTAAGGTTCGAGATAAACTCGACAATTGGACGATAAAAGGTGATAATATCAAGAAGGAATACCGGAACTATCTACGATGGGTTTTGCGATTCCAAAATCTGTGTGATCGACATCCGTACATATTTTATGCTGCAATCATGCATACTATAACTATAAAAATGGCGGATATTTTCCCAGATTTTTCTTATTTCTTGGATATAAGTTTAGATTGGTTACTCAAGTTGGAAGCGGGTGGGAATTTCGAAGAGTATAAATATGGTGTCGAACCAGAGGTGTTGTTGAAGCGTCAGCTTGATAGAATGACTCAGTATGCTAGGAGTATATATGAATCCCGGTGGGTCATGGAAGAGGAGGTGGAGAACAAGTCAAAGACAAGACCCAAAAAGCTAAAGATGTTGCGACGACGGTATATCCTGGGTGAGCTTACAGCAGCTGAAATCAAGCAGTGCAGGAAGTGTGGTGATTTCGAGCCTGGTGGGGTGCTCGATATAAATTCAGCCGCATATAAACAAGCCAAAAAGGCACTGTTGAAATCAATGTAACGACTACGCTTCGGCTGCAATGAACCCCACGGGGGATTATTAATATTGGAGGAATCAGGTCATTTGCTATTTATAATATTTTTAATTGATTATTCGGATTTACAAATCGATATGGCAAACTTTGAGCAAACTGTTGGAGACGGCTACGTGGACTACCCTATTCACTTCTCAGTTGCGAAAGCTCAAGGAGCAAAAGGGGGGAACAACGTCTCCTTTTATAGTATTTCGGAGATTTACACGCCCGAACCGCCGGCGCTTAACTGCACCCTCACGTCGAAGAGCTTTACACTAGAATAATACGCTTGACCCTGGCTGTGCGGCTCATCCGTGTATTTAGCTGTACCTTCTTTCATGCGGAATCTTATTATTTTCAGCACCAATTTGCTCCAATCCTTCGTATGGTAACTACGTACATCCAGTACATGGTATAATAAAGATTGATACACATTACCATACATCAAATGCTAGACTGCTGTAGTTGTTTTGACGTGGTTTACGAAAAATGAACCTTTAGTGCTTACTCCCGCCGCCACCCAACTTGCTCTTGCCCTTGCCCTTTCCTTTCTTCCCCTTCCATGGTGGAGGCTCAGTATCAGCACTGGTCGTTGAGGAGCTCATCGCACTGATGCCAGGTGATGAGGAACTCTCCGGACTGTTAACTGAGTTCATTGAGTTCATTGAGTCGTGCATTGATAACTCACCCATTTTGCGCGTTGCGTCTCTTTTTTTGGCTTCTTCGTGTGATATAGAGTTGCCGAATTCGTCGAGCCAGATAGGATCCACAATGCAATTTTCAAAGTCAAATACCTTGGGCTGCTTCCCATTATTGACAAAAACCACGATATCAGCCGTTAGCTGAGTATGTATAATGCCACAGTCTCGCAGCTGCTTGTCCAGATTATTCCGCTCTTTATAGGTTAGGGAGTCGTGAATATCTCCATCCAAGTACTCCACCAAGATATAAAAATGCCCACGGACCCCGTTTTTCGAAATCCCATAGTCGTAGAGCTTTGGAGATAATATGCCTTCCAACCGCTTGTGTCGTAGGTGGCGGTAGCAAAACACTTCAGTCTTAAAATTTTCAGCGTCGTCTATCGAATACACTTTTAGCACTTTCGGTGTTTCTTCATCCCATTTCTGAACTAAATAAACGCCAGGCTCATCAAGAGAGATATTTTCTGCCATTTTTTGATCGTCTTCTATCCATTTTGGGTCGTCTTCTGTCGTTTTTGGGTCGTCTTCTGTCGTTTTTGGGTCGTCTTCTGCCAT
>JAKTQM010001223.1:8466-19777 GCA_030558825.1 Blastobotrys niveus
GGAGAGTAAAGTGATTAATATTGATGGGCGGGTGCAAGTCGACATGCTACAGTTTATTCAACGAGAATACAAGTTGCGAAGTTACACACTTAATGCGGTATCAGCGCATTTCCTGGAAGAACAGAAGGAAGATGTGCATCATTCGATTATTACTGAACTGCAAAATGGTAATTCTGAAAGTCGGCGACGGTTGGCAGTGTATTGTCTCAAGGACGCGTATTTGCCGCTGCGGTTGATGGACAAGCTCATGACGTTGATCAACTACACCGAAATGGCGCGTGTTACTGGGGTGCCATTTTCTTATTTATTAGCGCGAGGCCAGCAAATCAAAGTCATTTCCCAGCTGTTCCGCAAATCATTAGAAGTTGGGTATGTGATTCCAAATTTGAAGAGTGAAGGGTCTTCCGATGAACAGTATGAAGGTGCTACGGTTATCGAACCGAAACGAGGGTACTATGATACGCCGATTGCGACATTGGATTTCTCGTCCTTGTATCCTAGTATCATGATGGCACATAATTTGTGTTACACGACATTAATTGACAAGGCGACAGTGGACCGGCTAGGATTGAAGAAGGATGTGGATTATATCGTCACGCCGAATAACGACATGTTTGTGACGGAAACAAAGCGTAAGGGGTTGCTTCCGGTCATTTTGAATGAGTTGTTGACGGCACGAAAACGTGCCAAGGCGGATCTCAAGAAGGAAACGGATCCGTTCAAACGAGCAGTGCTAGACGGGCGGCAGTTGGCGTTGAAAATTTCTGCCAACTCGGTGTATGGGTTTACTGGTGCTACCATTGGTAAACTACCATGCCTGGCAATTTCATCTAGTGTCACTGCGTTTGGGCGGACCATGATTGAAGCGACCAAATCGTTTGTTGAAGAAAACTATACCGTTGCCAAGGGGTACTCGCATGATTCGGTGGTTATTTATGGTGATACTGATTCCGTCATGGTTAAATTTGGTCCTCAGGAGTTGAGCAAGTGTATGGAGCTAGGTGAAGAAGCAGCAGGACGAGTCAGTGAAATTTTCAAGAACCCAATCAAATTGGAATTCGAAAAGGTTTATTTCCCATACTTGTTGATTAACAAGAAACGATATGCTGGGTTATACTGGACTCGCCCGGAAAAATACGACAAGATGGACACTAAAGGTATCGAGACGGTGCGACGGGATAACTGCCGACTAGTACAAAATGTCATTGAAACGGTACTATGCAAGATTCTAATGGACCGAGATGTGGATGGAGCACAAGACTATGTTCGACAAGTGATTAGTGATTTATTACAAAACAAGGTTGACATGTCGCAACTAGTGATTACCAAAGCACTTTCACGAGCTGATTACGCTGGTAAACAAGCACATGTCGAGTTGGCGGACCGGATGCGAAAACGAGATGCTGGTAGTGCACCTACCCTTGGTGACCGAGTAGCGTATGTCATCATCAAGGGGTCCAATGCTAGCAAGAACTATGAAAAGAGTGAAGACCCGTTTTATGTGTTGGAAAATAATATTCCTATCGATACCAAGTATTACCTCGAGAACCAGCTGTCGAATCCATTACAACGAATCTTTGAGCCCATTTTGGGTGAAAAGCGAGCTCGAGCATTGCTGCATGGTGAACATACCCGTACCATTAGCGTTGCGGCACCTACTACTGGCGGATTGATGAAATTTGCAGTCAAGACGGAACTATGTAAGAATTGCAAACGACCATTGAAAGGTGAATATGCTAAAGGTGCTGTATGTGAGAATTGTGTTGATAAAGCCGAGGAGCTATATTTTAGTGCCTTGGCATCGGTTAATAATCTTGAGCAAAAGTTTGCTCGATTGTGGACGCAGTGTCAGCGGTGTCAGGGATCTTTGCATCAAGACGTGATTTGTTCGTCCAAGGACTGTCCTATTTTTTATATGCGTAAGAAGGCGCAGAAGGATTTACAAGCTGGTGTACATGAGTTGGAAAAGTTTGATCATACTGCTTGGTGATGATTATGTAGAATAGAGATCCTTGTAACGTAACGTAACATGCATTTCCAGTCTTCAACTTGAGGCATTTTTGTTTTCCCTGTTTATTTTGTTTCGTGGATCATTTGTCATGCTGATGATGATGATGATGATACTCACCTTGCTAAGCATATCGGAGGATGAAGGATCTGGCATGATGATGATACTCATTGTCTAAACCTATTAAGCTCCAGTCAATCCTGACTCTGACGATCTCAACATTAAACAAAACATACAACCCTCAATCCAAACAAAGACACTGCCCCTGTTTTGTAAAAAAAAAAAAAAACGGTCGATGTTATGCATTCAACAGATGTGGCAAAGGGTAGCAGATCATTATTAGATCGGACCCCTGCTTTTTTGTTTTCCATCCCTTTCCCCTGTCTTTTTGCCTCTTCCTCTCCTGCCTAGTTTTTGATCAGAATGTACTGTACACACGACTGCAGGAGGATATCTAACAATAGACTTTTCAAATGTACAGGTACTTACTGTTCAGTGTAGATGTAGATGGCTGGAGTAGTGGAGGTGAAAGTTAAGGAATACAGATGGTCGGCAGCTTAGGACACCCTTTCATCTTAAAAAGCTTGTTCTTTTTTCTTTCTTGTTTTGTTTCTTCAATGTCTCTTCATTACACGTTTGTTTTACAATAAAAAACGCTTGTTTTAGTACCCGCCATTTGTCTCAGTATTACCCTGGTGTGATGATATGTTCCACCGATAACGTTCGATGCAAGTATTAATGCTGGACGGAGGAGTGGTTGCAGATCTAGGCATCTTGACTTTACTTATGAACCAAAAACTAGCCATGGATATGATATTTCTAATTACGCAGCAATCAAGAGATGACAGAAGTAGTAGCAACAACAGCCACATCTCTTTGTCTTCCCCCTGAAATAATTAATTCAATGTCAGCTTTGTTTATTTTTTGTTCATTACAATAGTCTAGGGTCTAGTCTAGTACACTACGCTAGATCAAGTTAAGGTTGTCGCTGATTCGAACAAACTTCAGAGCCGAGAGATACCGGCAGTAGATTCAGATTCAGATTCAGATTCAGATTCAGATCAAAGATCAGAAGAGGGAAGCACTGACTGAGATCGCGATCGCATTTTGAGGTAATGTATATCCCGCCACCAGCTAGTTACCATCATGCTGGGTTGCATTATTTAGAGTAGAAGGACGGAGAGAGAGAGGGGGTAAGTTAATGTCGCACATTTTTTCCAAGCTTTTTTTCTTCGGCAAAAGGAAAGGCCCTGTTTGTGTGTCCATTGGTACGGTAAATTACATACACTTTAGTGACATAGTTCACATAGTTCCAATTCAAGTAACTTGGTTACCAGTATTGTAGTTAATTCCCTACCTGCCTAGCTAGCTGCCTGTCTTGCTCTACTGACCTACAGACCTACATAACTACTTTCCCTACCTAGTTACTTGCTCATGGATTTTCTGATGGCTGGACAGGTTATGAAAGAAAAAAAAAATAGCAGATTAAATTAGGATTTTCCTTGCTTTTTCAAGTATGCTAACCTCGTGGGTAACTTTATTAAAAAAAAATACTGTAGACTACTACTGATGTCTATATTGATAGTCGTCGTCACTTCGTATTGTCATGATGGCGGGGAGAAGAAGTAGAACAAATAAGAATAAGAAACATCACAAGCACTTCCCTCTCCATACTGTCCCTGTCCCTATCTCCCCCTAAAAGCCAAGTCCATGTTCAGGCCCAGGTTCAGGAACAGAATTCCTTTTCATCATGTCATCCTTTTTGAATTCCACAAGACCCACAGCTTTTTTAGTATACTCCGCTTTTTCCACACTCACTCGTCCCGCATGACAGGATATCATGTTCATGAAAAAGTGACCAGCTGAGAGGGAACGATGAAGAAATTCCAACGGGCAGATTTATTAGTTATTATAATAATAATAAAAATGATCCAAAGCTCTGTGTTCAAAGAGATGGGAACCGCTGATAATAACTTAACATGGTATGGCAGAAACTCAAGATTCATGTCACCAACTCTGTTTTAAAAAAAAAAAAAAGAAACTTGCAAATAGTCTGGAGATGAATAATAATAATAAAAAGAAACTTGGAAATTGAAAGATGGATCAATGTTGAATGAAATAGAAGGAAGTTGGAGTAAAGGGTTCTCGCATAAATAATAAACCGATCGTAATGGTAGTAGCTAGTGCTAAAAGAAATAAAGTAAATAACGGGGGTGGTAGTAAAACAACTGTCAAGAATTATATAAATATAAATCCATTTTCCATTTTCCATTCTTTTCTCGTTTCCTCTTTTTACCTTTTTCTCTTTCTTTTTTGGATTTCCAATTTCTTTGATACTTTTATACTTTTTATTTTATATCTTTCTTTGCATCTGGTCAGATCTACGTTTTTAATCTGGCTTTCATCAGTGTCCATACATATACACTTGTTTAGAAACCACATACACAACACAACACAACACAACACAATGAAAGTATCAACAACCACAGCATTAACATCATTTTCCACATTTATTCAACTCGCCTCTGCTGCTCCAAGGGGAGGCGATTGGACAAAATCGCTCCTTCCAGATCTCAATAACTTGCCAGGAGGCGGCATCCCAACATTTATGCAATCGTGGCCCACTTTTGCGCCGCAGAACAAGCAAGGAGACGGCGATTCATCACAGCAGCAACAACAACAACCACAGCAACCAGCAGTATCCACGATCGTGGTCAATGGCCCAACAACCACCGTAGCAGCAGCAGCATCGTCACCAACAATGAAAGCACCACAAAGCCAAGGCAAATCTCCATCTATCGTTGGTTCCCTATCCGGTGATTCATGCATGGCATTGCAGAATCACGCAGACGCAGGGATCAAAAAACTAATGGAGTTTTACGACCCTAACGTTGGTCTTTGGAAAGACGGTGCAACTACTCTATGGTGGAACTCGGCTAATATGTTATGGATGCTTGCTGATTACGTCAAGGAACGACCATTATATCGAGCCAAATACGACCATTATTTTGATGAAATTTTCAAAAAGGCCCAGATTCACAATTTGGAAAAATTCAAAAAAGATGCATCGGGAGTTGACGGTTCCACTGCAGTTGATGGTGGGTTCACTAACGACTTTTATGACGACGATGGGTGGTGGGGGTTAGCATGGGTTGCTGTGTACGACGTGACCGGTGACGGCAAGTATCTTGCCGCGGCAGAAAAGATCTTCAGTGTCATGACAACAGCATATAGTAGTACCCATTGTGGATCCAAAGCAGAAGGGTGGGGTACTGCACCAAAAAATAAGGAATACAAGAATGCTATTACCAATGAATTGTTTTTGCAACTCGCTGGATTACTATCTGATCGAACCGGTAAGCATGGCACATATGACAAATGGGTGCAACGTGAAACCCAATGGTTACTCCATGACTCCAAGTTGATTAATGACAAATGGCAAGTATACGATGGGCTGCATGGAGACACGTGTGTGGTCGCCACAGAAGTCTGGACCTATAATCAGGGGGTCATCCTTTATGGTCTTGCATTGGCGGGCGGCGACGAAAATGTCTCAGCCGCACGCAAAATCGCCGATTCGGCTCTCAAGAACATGGTTGATGGAAATGGCAATTTGGAGGAGGCATGCGATGATGAAGGATGTAATGGCGATGGTGGGCAGTTCAAGGGGGTGTTTATGCGTAACCTGGCGCAATTTGTTTTGTCTGCTAATGGTGGTGGTAATGCTGGTACTTACAAGAAGTTTTTGGCCAAGAATGCAAAGAGTATCTGGGATAATGCACGAACCCAGAATGGTCAATTTGGTCCAGAGTGGAGTGGTCCAGCTAGTGATGCCGGAGCTACGGTTCATTCAAGTGGTGTTGATGCCATTCTTGCTGCCATGAAGGTGACTTGTTAAGCCTACTATTCAGCATTTTGATTCGATTTCGACATTTCCAATTTCTTTTTTTTTTTATTTCTATATTATATTATTATGATCATCTTTTTGATTTTTACGACAACGACTTTGGTTTGCGTATTTTTACGAACGGCGAACTAACACTTTTTTGGAATACCAATATACCTTGCACTTTGCACACCTACTTATTTTTCTTGTTTGCTTAGATTCCTTTTTGTTTATTATTGCTTTACTATTTATTATATTATTATTATTATGCCAAGTGATGCGGGGAGTGATGAAATGTGATGGATGGATGGATGGATGGATGGATGAACGGGAAAGCAAGTAGGATAATTTATAATCAAACTAATATATAATAATGATGAATGGCAGCTTCCCCAGCTTTTTTTATTCAATACTTGGCATGACCTCTTTGCATAAAATCCATGCATATATATGCATGAACACTTCTCTCTTCTTTCTCCAGCCCTTAATAATATTACAACGTGATAACGTAACGTATTATATTATGCATAACCTAACCCCGAGACTCATCCATCCATCCATCCTATCCATCGTTCCTGTCAAAAAAAAGCCAATTTTTATCCGGTTAGGGAAACCAAGTCAGGGCCAGGTACGAATAAAGCATAAGCATAGGCAACTTGAATAATAATATTACACATGCCATTCTCTTTTATTTTTCATTATCCTATATCCGTTACTTTATCGCGCTACTTTATCGTTTTTTCGTTATTTTGCCAAATATTCACGGAAATGGCTCTTATAAATATCTTGCAAACATGCAACATCCTTCAACACCAACCGGCACGCCACGTGCGCCACAAACCGACGGAACCGCTTAAGCCACTCGCCGCCACACCTCGTTTCCGCATACTGTTGCTGCACCGACTCCAAAGCATTAGCCAACGATGCCAAAGCACTCAAGTAATGATCCAACGTGATAATGCTGGTTGGTAAGAATTCATGCTGATGGGTAGCAGATGTCGATAATCCTCCGCTAGACATATGCAGATCATGGTGATGCTCAGCTGACTCGGCGGTAGTGGGGGACGGCTGACTTGGAGTAGTGCTCTTTTTTCTCAACCGACGAAACATTGACGTGGTGGTGCTAGTTGGCGTATGACTCGTCGATCCATGTCTAGATGCAGGCTGACTGTACGAGTACACCGGACTGCTCGGCGCCCCAGTAGTGCCGGTAGTAGCTGAACTTGATGCGGAGCTTGCCGTGGATGCCCGGCGCGGCGAGATCGTTGCTGCCGAATGCATGGTAGATGCAGAAGAAGACGTATTATTATTATTATGGGTATTATCATTCAATGGAGTAATGAATGCTGAATGGAAGTTGGCTTCTAGATTTTCCAACTGCTTGTCAAAAAAACTTAGATTGGTCTGATGAGCATGTTCTGCACCGATACGAGTCAGTTCATTGAGGCATTTCAGCCGGGAATGAAGTACTCGCGGCGAAATCGTATCAACTTGCCACATGTCGCTGGATACATACAATTTGGAGGTTAGGTACGCCCCGCCTTGGTTGCTCTTGGAAATTAGTAGTTGACGTAAGAACCATAACGGCATGTTTTCGCTGCCTGGTGGTGGCATGGTATCTGCCGATTTGGCAAGATGACATTTGGAGTTGAGGAAAGCATCAAATGTTGCTGTTAGTAGTTGATGTGCTGATGGAGTTGGTGGCATGGTGCCAAAACTGTCCTGAGTAGGTGATGGGTCGCCGCCACCGCCTCGATTAGATGATGAATGCAGACTTAACGATGATAAGCGAAGTGTTGCTGCACTCTTTCGACGCAGCGATAGCCGCCCGCCACCACTACCACCAGATGTATTACTGTTATGACTTCCAACACTGGTGATACGTTTGGCAAGGTCACTATTCATCCGGTTGAGTGATTTCTTGGGCGACAGGGTGACGCCTGATGATATGACGTTGGTACTGGTATCTTCGGTACGCACAGGTTTAAGTGGAACCCCCATGGCGTGACTATTCGATCTCATTGCTGACATGCTGCGTTTTCTCTGTAACTCGTACCATCTTGGTTCACGTTGTGGAGGTTGTTGTTGTGGAGTTGGCGGTATTTTGAAATGCTGTTGATGTGGAGGTGCAGATTGTACTGATGTTGTTGATGCCAACCCTGGTGCAGATGGAGGCGGCAATGAAGCAGAACTATTAGTATTGCCGATGGATGGTAGTGGTACTTTACTCTTTGGATCTTCTGGGTCCAATTCGACTGTATTCTCGTCTCCATATGAGCTAATAGTAGACCTCGAGTACCTCATATGGTGGTGGTGATGATGATGATGATTATGACGATGATTGCTGTTTGGTGTAGTACTGCTGGTTTCTACAGATCCCGTGTTGCTGTTATTCGCCGACATGGAAAAAGAAGATAAACTATCAAGCCTCGTTGCTTCGTCAGAAGAATTAGAAGTAATACCTGTGGCGTGATTCACTGCTTGATCAAGTTCAGTCGCCATGGCGTGTTCAAAAGTAGAGTCCGAATCAATGGTTGTAGAAGTAGCCACCGAATAATTGCGGGTTGTTGAAGAAGAATATGGGTAATTGTTTGTGTTAGTAGTATCGGTTGGGTTGTAAATTCCTTCGTGCTCAAGCATCAGCAAGTCTCTAATATCCTTTTCAAACGCGTTAAGCACCGACTGCCTGCTCATATCCCTGATCGGTGGATGCTGGTGGTCAATCTTGGATAGAGTCTTGGTATTAATAAATTGTAACTGATACTGCTGCTGCTCAGGGTCAAAAGTAGAATCGTACGCTACTGTCGGGTCTGGATTCCAATGTTGAAGGAACGAAGGCGAGACAGGAGGCGCCATTGACGGCGGAGGTGGTGTGTGAGTGGTAGGTTCAGACAACAAGTCGCCGGGTTTAGGCAATCGAGGGGTTGTTGCGTTGCTGGTACTGCTAGTAGTGAAGCCTGCACCGCCGATTTTAAGCGGTGACCGATCCCGATCGAGATTAGATGGATCCAGAGGGAACTTGGTTGACGATGAAGGAACTGGAGTACGTTGTTCATCAAGTTCGTAATTATAATCAAAGTTGGTGGAGGTGGTAGTAAGTTCGTTGGTGGAGAGGTCGCTGGTGGATTTTTCAAGGTCTTCAATAATGGACGTGTCGACCGTGCTGATGCTGCTAAGGTCGTCGTTATCATTATCACCACCATCAATACTGGATCTGTCGTCGCGTACTACGTGTTGGTGCGTTGGAGCGTTAGCTGGTTCATTAACACTCTGCTCTCTGCTGCTGGTGGTTGTTGCAGCTGGAGCTGCAGATACGACAATTGTCGCTGCACTGGTATCGGCTGTCACGTCATTTTCCGCATCAACCACACTAGGCGTTGTAGCACTCTTCACACTGCTTAATGACGAACAATTCGATACTGTCTTGATACCCTCGTCGAGTTTTGTAGAGTCATTACTGCTACTACTGCTGCTGGTGACCGATAATGGCGGTGCTAGCTCTGCACTGGTGGTCGTGGCCGTGGCTCTTGGTACCAGCCCTAGCCCACTGTTGTTTTCTTTATTCTCGTCCATCTTTTCCAATTGATCCAGTTTACTCGTTACATCTGCAGCACTTCCTGAAGACAATCCTAATCCAACAATATCCTTCGGTTTTTCCACGTCGTCGTTTGCGTCCTCTTCATCCTGCTTGCTGTCACTAGTATCTACCTCTTTCTGCTTCTTTTCGCTCACTTTCTCATTACTCATGCTCTTTACTACCTCATTCCTCTCACTACTTGTCCTTGTTCTCAGCCCACCATTCGAATACTGCGTTTTCAATTGCTGAAACGCGACTTTTTGTCGTTCTTTCTCCTCTTCATTCTCCAATGTCTGTCGATACCGATCAATAGGCGACGACACCGCTCGTTTCTCACTAAACGGTGCTCCTAACACATTACCACCGCCACTACTATTACTACCATTATTACCTGATACTGCTTCACCAAACATTAAACTTCGTTGTTTCAGTTTGCCAGGGATAACAGGAGGTCGCTAAAAAGTACAAAAAAAACGATCTGGATTTGGATCACGCAAGTCCGAAGATAGAAAAAAAAAAGCTTCCCCTTTCCGCTTTTTCTTCTTCTTTTCCCGGAAGACTTTGCGTTATCATTATATCCATAATCGATTTTCAATTGATTAATGTTAGTAATTGCTTACTCTTTTTTCCTTTCCCTTTGTATTCTGAGATGATAAACGTACCTTTGAGTTGGATGAAGGAGACGGGGTATGTCCCGGCGAAGGAGTCCATGGCGACGACGCGCTATTATTACCATTATCATCACCGTTCATTTGAAAAAATGGGCTTTTCATAACCAACCCACGTCGACTTAGTTCGTTGAGTGATCGTGATTCAGATCTGTATCTTGTACCACCGGGACTATAATGGAACGTGCTGTTATTGTTGCTATCTTTTGAGTTGGTATTCTCGAATTCAAAATGGTTAAGTGTTGAAGATGAGGATCGCGACGACACCGACCGAGGTGAAGAGGACGATGCCGGTGCGAGTGATGACATTTTTTTTTAAAATGTGGATGCTGTTGATATGTTGTTACTATGCCAATTGGTTTGTTGTATTGTCTATATCGTATCGTATCGTATCGTTTTTCAAGGGTGTATAGTTTGACGGTCCTCTCCCCCACATGGATCTACCAGCGACTAAAAAAGATTATAGATGTAGTCGCAAGTCGTTTGACCACGTCAGGATGAGAATATAAATAAAAAAAAGAGAATAAATAAATAAAATAAAAATTAAAACGCCAAAACGAATGCAAAGAGACGACAATGATAACGAAATTAGTGAAAAAGAAGAGAGAAGAGAAAAGAGACAACAGAATCCTGCGGGGAGGGAAAGAAAAGAAAATGGGCGGCGAGTGCTTGAACTGGAAAAAAAAAAAAAATTTCCCTTTCGCTCACCCATCCATCCACAGACTTGGATCGACAGGTTTAAAATCCAATCGATACGTGATCCAGATCCAAGATCGTGCATAATGCATATGGAATATGAACATGAAGATTGCTCTATCGATATCTAATTGAATTGAACCGAGACGGGTGGGTTTTAGGTTGGAGGCGACGCGAGGGATGGTAGAGGGAGGGAGGGTACAGTCATCCTTAAGCTAATCTAATCTAATGTTTAATTCTTATTCCTTGTCAAGTTTAGAAAGCAGGATTTTTATTTATTATTGAACATCTGATTTGATGCAGATTTGAAAGCTACAGCTCTTTTTTATTATATTTTATGACAGGGATCTATGGATAAGCATCCATCTAGCTAGCATTAGATCTCAGCAAGAAAAATCCAGGAACATTGTTAAAAAGATGCAACGCCCAATGAAATTCCATTTTTTCTTTAAAAGGCGCTTCAAGTTGTCTGATGA
>JAKTQM010001224.1:13375-44680 GCA_030558825.1 Blastobotrys niveus
ATTGTGGCAAATAGATACCACCATTAAGCGGCAAAAAGTATAGAAACAGAGACAGCCGGTTAAACAAGTTATTAATATTGGCTTCAATAGCTTCGTCACCGTTTGGCCACCGTTGATTGGCTTAAGCTGATAAAATGCGGCTCTATGGGAACGCGCGGATCAAACTTTCACACAGGTATTAGATTCAACTTTCTTCGTTCATTTTTTCTGAGCAAACCCAGGTCAAGGGGGCACAGCGCAACAAGAGACAGCGGCCACAATGGAGCGATTACCAAAAGAGATCAAGAAAATTATCGGGGAATACCTCAAGGGTGAAGGTGACGGACTATGTCCCGATTATTTCAAGGCATACTTCAGCAAACATACCAACGTGGATTTAAGACGCTTAATTATGGTGAACAAGGCATGGTTCCATGATCTATTAGAGGATTACTATAAGAATGACAATCCTACTTTCTTGGCGCTTAAAACATGCTACAAGGATTATCATGAGTCAGAGAACGAAGAGGTTATTTCGATGCAAATACAAAGATTGAACAAAGTATACGCTCCTCATGTTGTTAGACTGAACATGATGAATGAATATAAGCCAATAACGTGGGCCATCCATTACGGGCTGGAGCTGCCGAATTTACGAGATCTAGGTATTTACCGTCAAAACCTTGGTCGGATTCCCCGGAAGATACTAGACGTTAGTTTAAACAGATTGAGGATAGCGTTCTGCTGGAACGTTCAAGGTCTCGCCGACAATATAATCAGTTATCCCAGTAGGCATTCGATTGAGGAGATAGAGGTGAGTAGCTTCCAATTCAATGACAGTGACAGCGATTTTGAGAGTGACGACAGCGGTATGGATCGTTTCCAAATGTTGTTAAGTTATGATCTTGTTAAAAAACACGATATATTCGCCGAGGGCAAGGGAGCACCAATAGGACGGCTATTTGGGAGCCTCTCATCGCTGAAAGTTGTCACTATTAATGGTCCACTAACGTTACATGTGCTAGACGCACTAGCTAAGAGTTCATCGATTAGAGAGCTTATTCTAGTGGGAGCGGTTGGCTATGAAAAAGGCGATATGATATCTACTACGTTAAATGATAGCACGGAAGTGTTCCAAGACGATGTTAGAAGATTTCTTGGGCAGCTAGAAAAGCTTGATTTTCAACAAGATTCAGATGGAAAACCGTCTTGCAGATTTTTGAGAGAATGTATCAAACACAGTAGCAGCGTGCGATGGTTCGGGGTTGATCTCATGATGGAACGTGCAGGTGATCTAGGAAGCATTGTTTCGATTCTGGGATCTACTTGCATGCGGCTGGAAAGATTAGAGCTTGGGCTCCTTCTGGCGATGGACCCATATATGGACCCTATCGCCTCCAATGGTTGTTTAGTAAATGAAGACGTGGTCAATAATATGTTGAGCGATCTCAGTAATTGCCAGCAGCTTGAAGTATTGAGTCTCATCCACCATGATATGTATCTATCGGAGGTGGTTGGCACGTTCATTTGGGAAGACATTAATCTTGCACCATTTGCCAATCTGAAGGTGCTCCATCTCCCCAATTGTGTGTTAGGCGTGGAGGAGCTAGACAAAGAGTATCGGAAGAATTGGCATCCGCTCATGCAAATAGGCGTGCAATGTCGGGGACTCGAGCAACTGGATCTGTATCGTGTAAACGTGGACCAACATGCCTTGTACCGGGAATTAGGTGGTCAGTTTGGCGAGAATTACGTGCTATTTCCGCGGTTGAAAAAGCTTTGTCAGACGTTTGGTGTGAGTAGCGAATCTTGCTTGGTCATGCTATTTCGACAGCATTTCCCCAATGTTATGTTCATGTCGATTGACAAAACTTGGGTGAATGTGAATGCAAGACGTCAGGAATCTTATTATTATTGCAACCATTGTAAAGTCAGGTTGCATCCTGATAATCAGTTAGGTGTGTCACTGCGTACTAGGCACGTATTCTTGAGAGGAGGTTAAAGATGCAAGCCTACCAGGGGCCTGTTTTTTTGACGGTTTCGCTCCGCCTGCCCTTGACAGGTCTGTGTTGTGCTGGATCTCAGAGCCCTTGCGTAAAATTTCGTTTGAAGTGGCAAGTAACGCATATTGATATACGTAGAAGTTAACCGTACAGTCGATTGTAGTAGTCTAGCAGCGTGGATCGGAGCAAGTACGAAATGACGTTGGAAATAATAATTTCGAGAGCAACAAATAGTTTCAGTTGAGTTTGTAAAAAAATGGTATTTTGGCTATGGCGTGGCCAGGCGAACGATAAAATCTCTGCTGTGCGGGTTGGGCCAGACCTAGTCTAGTGCTAGCTGCACTGCAACGCCTGCGGTGGAGCCGGGCTTTTTGCAGCATGGCGAAACAACCTGCGGCTCAACGCGAACGCGGTACGCGGATCAGATGCGGGGAACACAAAGCTTAGTTTAACGGTGCGAAATCATTGGTTGCAGATTGAAAACATAGATGTAAAAATTTCGCCCTAAAATTCCTTTCTTTTAATCGTGTTGTTTGTGAATTAACATAATTATATTAACTTTCTAAGATCCTAGTTTCCAACTTCAACAAACTTTCGTCCTTTTATTTTTGAACAAAACCAGAGCAGGAGGTATTAGTCATTCTACGGAAAGTCAACATGGAACGGTTACCGATAGAGATCAAGAAAATTATATGCCAATATCTCAAAGAGGATCATGAAGATAAATTCATGATCGAGGACTATAGCGATAGATATTTCAGACAGTATACCAACGTGGGTTTAAGGTGCTTGATTATGGTGAACAAGAGACATGGTTCCATGATCTATTAGACGATTACTACAAGAATGACAGTCCTTTCATAGCCGTTAATACATGCTACAAGGACTACCATGCGTCAGAGGATGAAGAGGAAATTTCGGTGCAAATACAAAGACTCAACACAATATACGCTGCTCATGTCGTTAGGCTGAACGTGATTTTCCGATACAAGCCAATAGCATGGGCCATCCAGCTCGGATTAGAGCTGCCACACCTACGAGATCTAGGTCTTTGGTATCAGGATCTTTCCCGGATCCCTAGAAAGCTACTGAACTCTAGTTTAAGAAGGTTGAAGCTAGCCTTTTGCTGGAACATCGAGGACTTCGCCGACGCTGTCATCAGCGGTCCCAGCCGGCATTCGCTCGAGGAGATACATGTGTCTGGCTACGAAGACAGTGACAGCGAAGGCGAATCTGATAGTGAAGACGAAGGGGACAACGAATACCAAATTCTGTTGCGATACAATTCCTATTCAAGGCGCGATATATTCGCAGAGTGCAATGGAGAACCAATGGAGCGGCTGTTTGGGTGCCTATCGTCGGTGAAAGTGGTCATATTAACGGCCCATTGACGTTACGTATGTTAGGCGCACTAGCTAAGTGTTCATCGATTAGAGAGCTCACTTCAGTGGGGGCGGTTCGCGAAGGAAAAGGTGATTTGAAAATCTCGATAGAAGACGGCAATGGTGCATTCAGGGAGGAAGTTAGGGCATTTTTCGGGCGACTGGAAAAGCTCGATTTTCAACAAGATACTGACGGGAAGCCGTCGTGCGGATTTGTTACCCAATGTATTAAACATATTACAAACGTGAAATGGTTTGGGATTGATCTCATGGAGGAGCGGGAAACGGACCTAAGAAGCATTGTTACTGCGCTGAGAACCACCTGTATGAAGGTGCAAAGATTAGAGCTTGGGCTTGTTCGGTCGGTGGACCCATGTGATATCCTGGAACACGAGTGGGACGAATGTTTATTGACTGAGAACACTGTCAATGATTTGTTGAAAGACCTACATAACTGCCAACAGCTCGAGATCTTAAGTCTGGTCCACAAATTTCTGCACGACCAAGAGTACATTGGCACGTTCGTCTGGGAAGACATTAACCTTACACCATTTACAAACCTAAAAGTGCTCAATCTCCCTAACTGTGAGTTAGGTGTAGATGAGCTAGATCAAGAGTATCGAAAGAATTGGTACCCACTGATGCAAATTGGTGTGCAATGCCGTGGTATTGAGCAATTAGAACTGAGTAGTGTATACGTGGATCAACGCGCATTGTTGCGAGAATTGCGTGACAAGTTTAGCGAGGACTATGTGTTGTTCCCGCAGCTTCAAAGGGTCAGTATGGAGATGGAGATGCGTGGTTTGAGTAGCGGCTGTTGTTTGGCTTTGCTGTTTCGACATCACTTTCCTGCTGTTAAGCTGAGCGACAAAGTTTTAACGACGGGGTCTGCGGGCGTTTACCATTGTAACCATTGTAACGACCAGTTGTATCCTGAGAACCAGCCAGGTGTGGCACTATGCACTAGGTACATATACCTAAGAGGAGAATGAAGAGACGCAAGCCAGCCAGCCGGCCAGGTGTCTTCCGTTGCAGATTCTGTGTTGTACTGGATTTCTAACGATTTATATGGAGTCTCGTTAGACTTGTTTGTTGTAGCAATGACTATCACTAGAAGAGTCAGTAGCAGAATCAGAAAGGAGTAGGAGCAGTCGTAGGCATGATATTTTTCAATGTTTTTCACTAAAAAATTAGGAGTAACATGCCACTTTATATAATAATCTCTAATCTCTACTGTTCACTTAATAAATTAAAACAGCACCTCAGCCACCGATTATATTACTAGTAGATCACATTCCGAGATCTACAATCCCCGATCCAGGCATGGGATCAACGATTTCGACTGTTTGGGGTGAATATATAAAACATTCCTGTTATGCAACGTTGCTACATGCTATTTTCGCCTTGATAAAAAAAAAAAGGTCATTGTGCATCTTCTTTTTTATCTCTGACTTGTGGTAGCAAGGACCACAGAAGTATTTCTGAATGGCTTTACATATGGCTTATATTGTTTTAAGATCACAAATGCGTTCAACGCGGAACGCGGAGGAATACTTTTCTCTCCTCCCCTTTTTTTACTTATTTTTTTTTTAAATACAGTCCAAGAACAGCCACCATGAACCGATTACCAATAGAGATATTGGGAAATATATGGGGATACCTTGGCGATTATGATGAATATGAAAATAGCGAGGTCGGTGATTATTTCGGTGACCAGGTCGGCGCCTGTGCCAATGACGATGTAAGACGCCTACTGACGGTAAACAGTGCTTGGTTCCATGGTCTATCAAAGCTCTACAATAAGAACGGCAGCCTCTTTTTCTTGGTGGTAAATAAATGCTACAAGCACTTCAATACGGAAGGTAATGAAGAGGAAATTTCCCTGCAGAAACAAATACAACGACTCAACGAACTGTACGCTGTTTATATCGTCAAAGTAGATTTAGACCCCTACAATGAAGAAATGATGTGGGCTATTCAACATGGACTGGAGCTGCCTAATTTACGACATCTTAGTATTTCCGAGCAAGATCTCGGCCAGATCCCTGCAAAGCTAATGAACGCTAATCTAAACGGACTAAAGTTGGAGTATTGCTGGAACATTGGGGGCTTCGTCAACGCTATTGTCAATGGACCCAGCAGGGACTCACTCGAAGGGATAGATCTATCTTGCTACGGAGATAGTGATAGTGACAGTGACAGTGATAGTGACAGCGATTCTGATAGCGAAGACAGCGATGGAGTCGATTCCAAAATTGGACGAAAAACGAAACGTGATATATTCGCAGAGGGTAATGGAGTACCGATAGACCGGCTGTTTGGCTGCCTATCTTCACTAAAGGTAGTCAAAATTAATGATCCACTAACGTTGCCTATGCTAGGCGCACTAGCAAAGAGTCTATCGATCAGGGAACTATCCTCGGTGGGGGCAGATGAGTCAACAATGGACGACGGTGGCAGGGAAGTTTTCCAAAAGGATATTAGAAGATTTTTAGGACAGCTGGAAAAGCTTGAGTTTCAACAGGACTACGATGGGCAACCGATATGTGACTTTTTCATCCAGTGTATCAAGCACAGCGCCAGTCTGCGATCGTTCACAGTGGATCTAAAGGAGGAGGGGGCCGAGAACCTGGGAAGCGTTTTTTCTGCGCTGGGGTCCAATTGCATGCATCTGCGCAGTTTAGATCTAGGGATTGTTAGAACGGTGGGCCCAAACGGATATGGAGCCGACTACGACTACGACAAGTGCTTAGTGAATCAAGACATGGTGGGTGATTTATTGGGGCATCTGCATAACTGCCAACAGCTCGAAATACTGAGTCTAACCCATGAATATCTGATGGACGAAGAGATTATTGGCACATTCACCTTGGAAGAAATTAACCTGGCCCCGTTCGCCAGTTTGAAGGTTCTCCGTCTCCCCAATTGTGTGCTGGGTGTGCAGAAGCCAGACAAAGAGAATCAAAATAATTGGTATCCACTGATGCAGATTGGCGTACAATGTCGTGGTCTTGAGCAATTGGAGCTGGGTAGTGTGTACGTGGATCAGCATGCACTCTGGCGAGAATTGCGTGACAAGTCTATCGAGAATTATGTGTTGTTCCCGAAGCTGAAAAGATTTGGCAGCCTGGTATTTGGTATAAGTAGCGACGCTTGTTTGCCTTTCCTGTTTCGACAGCATTTCCCAATCATTAAGCTGGCCCCGCTTTATGATGTTTTACAGGATACGAGTCACCGTTATCACTGCAACCATTGTAGAATGGTATGGTGTATACGGTAGAAGGTGTGAAATACGTAATTACAACAATCATCCGTCATTGACTGTGGGACACAGGAAAAATATGATTTGAGTTTAGACAAGGGGAAGGAGGAATCAACATGTGGTGCTGATTATCGATTTATTTATTCAAATTTTTAGTAACAGTTACATAAATCCCTAATTCCATGAAATAATGTCTCAAGTCTAGCCTGGCTCTTGTTTTTATCCTACCGCCACTAATTTGTAGCACTAGAAGAAATTTATAAATAGAACTAAAGAAACGCAGAGGCTCCGGGTGTCACCGGTTCCACGGTTGCAGCTGTTGTGTTTTCCAAGCTCCCGTATCCGTATAGACTGCATATAACATGCGAAATAGCTCCGATATGCAGTTTAAACCGGCCCGTTGCACTTCGGCGAACAGCCATTTCGCCCAGCTAGCAAGATGCGGCTCAGCGCGAACGCGGTACGCGGATCAGACGCGGGGAACAATAGAAAATTTTTTTCAGGAGTGAAGTGGAATCATTGGTTGCAGATATAAAACGAAAGAAGATGTAAGTTTTACCCCCTAAAATGCTCTTTCTTACATCCTTTCACACTTCACTTTATTTATCAATTCAGAATATTGAATTAAATTCCTCAAGTTCTTCTAAACTTCCTTCCGGCTATTTTTATAGAGACAAGGCCACAGCACAGCATAACAACTAGACGAACCACTCGACAGTCACCATGGAGCGACTACCACTAGAGATCAAGAAAATTATATGGGAATACCTTGAAGATCGGGAGTACATAATTGGAACGGAAATTTTTGGTGATATAAGACGTTTACATTGGGTGAACAAAGAATGGTTCCACAGTATATTAACTTACTACGGCAGCAGCTCCCTTCTCATAGACTCCGCGATAAAAGAATGCTACAAGGACTACCACGCGTCAGAGAACAAAGCGGAGATTTCAGTGCAAATACAAAGACTGTTTAAACTGTACGCCCCTTATATCACTCATGTGAAACTGTCCCCCTACAGCAAAGAAATGATGTGGGCTATCCAACAAGGGCTGGAACCGGCAAGTTTACACAATCTTGCTTTTGCAGAACAAGATCTGTGCCAGATCCCCAGAAAACTGCTGAACTCTAATCTAGAAAGTTTGAGTTTGGATAAATGCTGGAACTTCCGGGGCTTTGTTGACGCTATAATCAGTGGTCCCGGTATGCACACGCTCGAGCGCTTATTCCTGACTGGCAGATATGGAGAAAATAACGAAAAATTTGATAGTGAATACAGTGATGGAGTAGGTTCCGAAATTGTGCGAAAAAGCTACACTTCAAAATGGGACCTATTCACAAGCGGCAGCGGGGAACATCTAGAGCGACTGTTTGGGTGTCTGTCGTCGCTGAAGGATATCGACATTGACGGTTATTTGACGTCATCTATGCTAAGCGTACTAGCGAGGTGTCCATTGATTAGGAAGTTGAACATAACGGGGGAGATTCTCGATGACAAAGACGATATGGTAACTACTTTAGATGATCGCAAGGAAGTGTTACAGGAGGATATTATAAAATTTCTTGGACAGCTGGAAGAGCTTGAATTTAGTCTTGGCGACGAGGTGGAGAAACCTTCGGGGTTATTTTTTGCTCGGTATATCAAAAATTGCACCAACTTGCGATCGTTCGAGATTGAACTAATGGAGGATGAGGTGGAACAGCTACGAGGCATTGCTACTGCGCTGGGATCTACTTGCATGGAGCTGAAAAGTTTAGATATTACAATGGGACGGTCGGAACACGCTGACTCCCTAGGACGGGACGACGAATGTTTGTTGGATGAAGACAGGGTCAATAATATGTTGAGGTACCTGCATCACTGCCAACAGCTCGAGGTCTTGAACCTCAATCATTTCCATAGGTACGATGGTGAGCTCGTCGGCACGTACAGTATGGGGGACATCAACTTAGAACCGTTTGCCAACCTAAAGAAACTGTACCTCTCCAACTGTGAGTTGGGTGTGGAGGAGCCAGAAAAAGAGGACCGGAGGAATTGGTACCCGCTGATGCACATTGGCGTGCATTGTCGGAAACTCGAGAAGCTGGAACTGGCTGCTGTATACATGGATCAAACTGTATTGTGCCGAGAATTACGTTACAAGTTTAGCGATAAATATGTGTTGTTTCCGCTGTTGGAAAAATTTGACTTGAAGGGAGGTAAGGAGTTCGACGACGACGACGAAGATGAGGACGACGAGGACGAGAAGGAGAAGAGAGGTGGTATGCATGGTATGAGTAGCAAATCTTGTTTGTTCCCGCTGTTTCGACAACATTTCCCCGCTCTTAAGGTGGTTGGTGGTTCTAGGCATCATCGCAAGAGTATGCATAGATCTAATAGTACTACCATCAAGCCGGATCGAGATGATGAAGGAGATGACGATGAAGATGATGAGGATGAAGACGATGACGAGGAGGATGACGACACGGATGAAGATGAAGATGAAGACCCGGATCTTGCGACTGCGCGTTTTGGATACTACTGCAACCATTGTGGAGATTCGTTGTATCCTGCATACCCAGACCTAGCATAGACGTGAGCCAATTGGCACAGCAACACCGGTTACAAACAACATTGCGGGCTCTTATGCTGTACAGGTTTTAAAAGTTACTTTGCATAGACTTTTGTTTATCGTTAATATATAATATATAGCGCATTGTATTTCAAATAAGCAGCTGAACCTGGTCCAACAGCCACATGCTACAACATGGCACACTGTGGTGTTTGTAAAATGTGGTAGAGCCCGGACGCTTATCGAACGCGGGGTACAGTAAGAATTGTCAAGATATCGATAATGCCACAAAATAATGCTACGTAATCTATGCAGTCTTTGATTCTCATACCACCGTTCAATCTATCTATAGCTTCATTACTCGTAGAAGTCTAGATGGAGCCGGCAACCCGTCAGGTGCCGGTTTCACCCCGCAGCTGCAGTGTTGACCTTCAAAGCTACGACTGTCTGCATAGACTCTCGTTTGTTGCAAATCAGTGTTGGAGTTTGGCATGAATCACGCTGATAAAGTCCCAACAACAACATCTACATATTGCAATTTTTCAGTGCATTAAATCTCTTCTTCTTTTTCTTCACTTGCTTTTATATTGATAATCCACTGATACCTTCGCTATCCCTGAATTATCTTACTCGACTGGTGACTAGACGTTATATTAACATTTATTGGTATTGTTCTTGTAATAGTACTTCGCTAGGCAACTCAGCGTAAACCTTGTTATCGGATCTCCGAATACTCCAACAATCAGAATAGTTCCGATATGCAGTTTAAACCGTTCATGCACTTCGGCCAACAGCCATTTCGCCGAGCTAGCAAGATGCGGCTCAACACAAAACACGGTACGCGGATCAGACGCGGGGAATAACAGAAAAACTTTTTCAGGAGTGAAGTGAAATCATTGGTTGCAGATATTAAACATAGACGATGTAAATTTTACCCCCTAAAATGCTCTTTCTTTCATCCTTTTCTTCTTCACTTTTTTATTTATCAATAAGAATATTGTATTAATTCTCTCAAGTTCTTTTAAACTTCCTTCCGGCTATCTATAGAGACAAGAGGGTCCCACAGCTCAGCATAACAACTAGACGAACCACTCGACAGTCACCATGGAGCGGTTACCACTAGAGATCAAGAAAATTATATGGGAATACCTTCATGAACGCCACAATAGAGAGGACCCCTTGGGTGATATAAGACGTTTACATTTGGTGAACAAGGCATGGTTCCATAGTATATTAACTTACCACCGCTCCTCTTCGATACTCATCGAATCAGAGATAGACAAATGCTACAACGACTACCACGCGTCAGAGAACAAAGAAGAAATTTCAGTGCAAATAAAAAGACTGAACAAGCTGTATGCCCCTTACATCAATGAAGTGGATCTGTCCCCTTACAACGAAGAAATGATGTGGGCTATCCATCATGGACTGGAGCCACCGCCAAGTTTGTTCAGTCTTGATCTTAAAGGGCAAGATCTGTGTCAGATCCCCGGAAAGCTGCTGAACACCAGTCCTAAATGGCTGTGTTTAGATAATTGTTGGAACTTTAAGGACCTTGCCGATGCTATAATTGGCGGTCCCAGCAGGCATTCCATAGAGAACTTATACCTGACCGAAAAAATTGATGAATACAGTGATGGAGCGGGTTCCGAAATTGTGCGACAGAACACTTCTTCAAAATGGGACCTATTCACGAGCGGTAGCGGAGAACATCTAGAGCGACTGTTTGAGTGTCTGTCGTCGCTGGAAGATGTCGAAATTCATGGTCATTTAACGTCATCTATGCTAAGCGTACTAGCTAGGTGTCCATCGATTAGGAAGTTGAACATAACGGGGGAGATTCTCGATGACAAAGACGATATGGTAACTACTTTAGATGATCGCAAGGAAGTGTTACAGGAGGATATTATAAAATTTCTTGGACAGCTGGAAGAGCTTGAATTTAGTCTTGGCGACGAGGTGGAGAAATCTTCGGGGGTGTTTTTTGCTCGATATATCAAGAATTGTACCAACTTGCGATCGTTCGAGATTGAACTAATGGAGGATGAGGAGGAACAGCTACGAAGCATTACTACTGAGCTGGGATCTACTTGTATGAAGCTGAAAAGTTTTCAGGTTGTAATGGATCTGTGGGAATACGCCGAATCTTTGTTCAATGAAGACATGGTAAATAATATGTTGACGGGCTTGCATCGATGCCAGCAACTCGAAGTCTTGAATCTCAGTCATAGGGATATGGAGTTTGAGTCCTTTCGTACGTACACCATGGGGGACATCAATTTAGAACCGTTTGTCAACCTGAAGAAACTCATTCTCCCCAACTGTGAGTTTGGTGAGAAGAACACCGGAAAAGAGGGCCGGAAAAATTGGTATCCGCTGATGCACATTGGCGTGCATTGTCGGAAACTCGAAGTGCTGAAACTGGCTACTGTATACCTGGATCAAACTGCATTATGCCGGGAACTACGTTACGAGTTTAGCGATAATTATGTGTTGTTTCCGCAGTTGAAAAAATTTGGCTTGAAGAGGGGTAAGGAGTTCGACGACGACGACGACGACGACGATGAGGACGACGACGATGAGGACGACGACGATGAGGACGACGAAGATAAGGGTGACGACGATGAGGACGACGAAGATAAGGGTGACGAAGATGAGGACGACGACGATGAGGACGACGAAGATGAGGACGATGAGGACGAGAAGGAGAGGAGTGGTGGTATGTATGGTATGAGTCGCGACTCTTGTTTGGTCCCACTGTTTCGACAACATTTCCCCGCCCTTAAGCTGGTTGAAAACCCGCACATTGTGATTACGAGATACTACTGCTGCCACTGTGGAAACTCGTTATATCCTGCATACCAAAGGGTAGAATAGACGTTAGCCAACTTTGGGGCTCCTATGCTGTACAAAAGTTACTTTGCATAGACTTTGGTTTATAGTTAATATAGTATTTAGCGCATTATATTTCAAATAAGCGGCTGAACCTGGCCCTAATCTACGCAGTCTTTTATTCACTCATCCCACCTTCATCAATCTGTGATACTCAAGAAACCTAAATGCAATCGGCAGCTCGTTGGGTGCCGGTTGCAGTGTTGACTTTCAAAGCTACTACTATCTGCCTCTCGTTTGTGGTGCATATAACATGCAAATCAGAATAGATCCGATACGTGGTTAAGACGGGCCATTGTTCATGCACTTTGGCCAACAATCATTGCGCCGGGCTGACGAGATGCGGCTCAACACAAACACGGTACGCGGATCAGACGCGGGGAACAAGAAAAACTTTTTTTTTTCAGCAGTGAATTGAACTCATTTGGTTGCAGATTATAAAACCAAGAAGATGTAAGTTTTACCCCCTAAAATGCTCTTTCTTACATCCTTTCACTCTTCGCTTTATTTGCCAATTAATAATATTGTATTAACTTTCTCAAGCTCCACTTCTTTTCTCTCTTTCATTTGTGCAAAAAAACAGAGAGAAGGGGGTAAAGCATAACAAGCCACGGACACTCACCATGGAGCGCTTACCACTAGAGATTAAGAATATTATATGGGAATACCTCGAAGATGGTATTAAGGATAGATATGATGTACCCGAGAACTATTGGCTCAAACATGTCAAACGTGCCAATGCCGATATAAGACGGTTACTTATGGTAAACAAGGAATGGTTCCACGGTGTATTATCGTGCTACCGTCACATTGGTAATCTCTCTCTTTTGGCGATGAAAACATGCTACAAGGACTACCACGCGACACAGAACGAAGAGGAAATTTCAGTTCAAATCCAGAGGCTGAACAAACTGTACGCCATTCATATTACCAAGCTGGTTTTGCATGATTTCGGCCCAAAAGTAAAAACTAAAGAAAAGTTGTGGGCTATTCGCCACGGGCTGGAACTGCCAAATTTACGAGATCTATATATTAAAAAGCATGATCTCTCTCAGATCCCCAGAAAGCTACTGAATGCAAATCTAAGCATATTAAGATTAGCGTTTTGCTGGAACATGCAGACCCTCGTGGACTCTATCACCGCTAGTCCCAGTAGGCACACGCTCGAGGAGATAGATCTGTGCTCCAAATCCTACGGCTATTATGAAGACGACAGTGACTGCGAGAATTACTCGGACAAGGAAGAATTAAAATGCGATATGTTTGCGAAGACCAACAGAGAACCGATGGAACAGCTGTTTGGCCACCTATCTGCGCTTAAAGTGGTCAATATTTACGGTCCATTGACGTCACGAATGTTAGGCGTAGTAGCTAAGTGTCCATCGATAAGAGAGCTGAACTCAGTGGGGGAAATTCGCCAACACAAAGCCCGTATAATAACTGAAGATGACGATCACGATGGTGATGTCGCCAACCAAGAGTTCCAGGAGGATATTATAAAATTCCTTGGGCGGCTGGAAAAGCTTTGGTTTCAACAAGACATTGGTTGCAAACCTTCTGGCGAATATTTTGCTCAATGTATCAAACATAGTACCAACGTGGGATTTTTCGGGATCGATTTCATGGAGGAAAGTGCAGAAGACCTAGAATGCATTGTTACTGCTCTCGGCTCAAGTTGTACGAAAGTGCATAGGATAGAGCTTGGTGTTGTTCGACATTTTGATCAATACGACGAAAAGGAGGACTGGGAAGAATGTTTATTTGAAGACAGGGTCAATAATTTGTTGAGAAACCTGTCTAACTGCCAACAGCTAGAGATTTTGAGTCTTGTCCACAAAGATGAGTCCTTTGGCGAATTGGTTGGAACATTCAATTGGAAAAACATCGACCTGGCACCATTTACGAACCTGAAGGTGCTCCATCTCCCCAACTGTATTTTGGGCGTGGAGGAGCTAGACACAGAGTATCGGAAGAATTGGCATCCGCTCATGCAAATTGGTGTGCAATGTAGGGGTCTCGAGCAGCTGGAGCTGTATCGTGTAAACGTGGACCAACATGCCTTGTTCCGAGAATTGCGTATTCAGTTTGGCGAGAACTACGTGCTATTCCCGCGGTTGAAAAGGCTTTGTCAGACGTTTGGTGTGAGTAGCGACTCTTGTTTGGCCATGTTTTTTCAACAGCATATCCCCCTTGTTAAGTTCGTGTCGTTTGAAAAAGGCTCAGTAGATGCCGTGCTATTTCGACAGAATTTCCCTCCGGTTAAGATACAAACGGTGTCGTCGTATGAACCATCCTCGGAAGATGCCAGTCTCGACGGTTCTTATTACTTCTGCAACCATTGTAAAGATAGTTTGTTTCCTACGTACCTGGCAGGTGTTGCAGTACACACTAAATATACATACCGCATACAGTGAACCAGAAGAGGCTCGCGTCGGGTGCTCCTGTGTTGTACTGGGTTCCAAAGTTATCATCTATAGAATATGACATGCGTTCGATTTGCGAAATTAGCGGTACAGAGTAGTGTTATAACAACGGGTCCCCTCTAGAGATCTAGATCCGATGGATATTTCACGCACCGTGCGGCTAACAACTTCGTATTCAACAGCCGACGCCAGCGCGCGCCCAATTTATCACCACCACATTTGCTAGCTTTAGACACCCACCCTACCCCTAATACATCAATCATCACAGACTCCCCCCAAAATGAAATTGGCGTTTATTCACCCAGATCTGGGTATTGGCGGGGCAGAACGGCTCGTTGTTGACGCCGCTGTTGGGCTACAAGAACAGGGCCACGACGTGACCATATACACTTCCCATTGTGATAAAAGCCACGCATTCGAAGAAGTTCAAGACGGCACTGTCAAAGTGGAAGTGCTTGGCAACACCATCTTCCCTGCCAAATTCCTTGGACGATTCGCTATTATCTGCGCTATCCTCCGGCAACTCCATCTCACCTGGTTGCTCATTCGACACTATGCGAAACAAGAAAAATACGATGCATTTATAGTCGATCAACTCAGCGCATGTATTCCCTTCTTGCAACTCTACACTGACGCTCGTGTTGTATTTTACGGACATTTCCCCGACCAATTACTTGCCAAACGTACCAGCATGATTAAAAAACTGTATCGGGTGCCATTCGACTGGCTTGAAGAATGGTCAACGTCGTACTCTGATGTGGTTGTGGTCAACTCCAAGTTCACTCGGTCTGTGTTTAAAAAGACCATGAAGTTGGCACGTATGCCTGGCATTGTGTATCCGTGCGTGGACACGCGAGCAGAATTGGTAATTGACGATGCAGTGGCCAAGCAATTATCGGGGTACGATGTGCTCATGTCGATCAACCGGTTTGAACGCACCAAGAAGGTGGATTTGGCGGTGGAAGCATTTGCAAAGGTGGCAGACCGGTACCCGCGAGCGTTGCTGGTGGTTGCTGGCGGGTACGATATACGAGTAAGTGAAAATGTCGAGTACTTGGATGAACTCAAGACGATTTGTGAGGATCAGGGGTTACAACATTGTACGATTGAGAAGGATAAGGAATTTGCAGTGCCAGAGGGAACAAGAGTGGTGTTTTTACCTAGTGTTTCTACCAAGACCAAGAATACGATTTTGAAACGAGCCAAAGTTTTGTTGTATACGCCGCATAATGAGCATTTTGGCATTGTACCATTGGAAAGTATGTTGGTGGAGACACCCGTACTCGCTGCAGATTCCGGTGGTCCATTGGAAACAATTGTGAATGGAGAAACAGGATGGAATTGTGCACAGGATAAGGATAAATGGGGTGAGATTCTAGATGGAGTGTTGGAGGGGAACAAGTACGATTTACAAGCGATGGGTTCAGCTGGTCGGCAGAGGGTATTGAAGGATTTCTCCCGGACCAAGATGGCTAAACAGATGCAAGATGCGGTTGATCAGGCTTTGCATGTTCCTCGGATGGATGTGACTGGGATTGCTAATACTATGAGCTCGTTGAAGGGCATTGTTGGGTGTTTGATAGTTAGTTTATTATGGTACAAGTTTAGTCCAAAGTAAGAACATTTCGAATCCTGCCGAGCGCAATATATTTTTCTGTTTTGGAATGCGGCAAAATGCCAGCAGCGATTTGCAAACTTTTTTTCAGTTTCAATTCATTTGTTGCAACTCCTTAAATTGTATACACTGTCGTCATTGCTCTTGATCTGGCCCTTCGATAGAGCTTTTTTTTAGACATTTATTCACACCGCATACTTTCTTGGATATCACACCCTCTATCTATCTATTTTCACTAACATTTTTCTATTCTATTTGTTTTTTTTAAAAAATCTCTTTTATGCCAATTATTTATTCCTCCTTTTTTTATTTATTTAAATCTCTCTAGCTTGGCATTATATATATATAGACAACCTCCTCCAAAGAAAAAAGAACGACCATGAGCAAAACGGCATCAGCAGCATCAGCATCAGGGACAGGTCCCACATCAAGAGACGAACAACTATTACAAAAAGTATTCGGATCGCACAAGGAAAAGAAGATTGTAATCAAGGTCAAACCAACCAAAACGACCCCCGGAGGTGGACAAACATGGAAACAATACGCGACAGCATTACCAAACGATGTACTCGGGGTTTCGGGTTCAACAACGGGCAATAAAGATAAAGATAGAGAACATCTAATTAAATCGAGTAAACCAGTGTTATCACGATGGGATTTGAGTAACTTGTCGTTACGGAACCCGTTGTCGTCGGAACTCGATTTTATGCTGTGTAGTTACTGCCAACGGCCAGTGTTGACCACTGCGTTGCAGCATCACGTAGAAACATCGTGTTTGGTTTACAACTCGAATAAGAAGCGGAAGTATGATGAAAGTGTGGAGGGAGATTCGAGTGTGACAGCAGGTGGTAGTGATGGTGAAGCAGCAGCAGCTACAACAACAGCATCTGCTGCTCCTGCTGCAGCTACTGGAGAAGTTACGCCAAAGAAGCAGAAAAAGACTTACAAGAAACGATCAAAGTTGGGGACTAATAGTGAAACAGCGACGCCAGGTACCGAGAATACCAGTACTGGCAATTCTTCACCTGTAGCCAAAGGTGCCACTGCGGGCACACGTAAGACCAAGAAGGACAAGAAAGCTGCTGCTGCTGCTGCGGCAGCTGCTGGCGATAAAGCCGGGGCATCAGGTGGGTCGAATACGACACCAAATGGGAAAGATAAAGACGGAGGCAATAAAGCAGCCAAGCCGGTGGACGTGGAGAAGAAATGTGGTGTGCCATTACCTAACGGGCAGCTATGTGCTAGAAGTCTGACATGTAAGACACATTCTATGGGGGCGAAACGAGCAGTTCAGGGCCGGTCTCTACCGTATGATGTGTTGTTGAGCCAGTACCAGAAGAAGAATCAGGTTAAACAAGCAAGTCATGCTACAGCACAGCAATTGGCCGATGAGAACGAAGCATTGGGATCTGGTGGTCCAATTAATCCTGATGAGGAAGTAGCACAGGTTATGGAAGGTGTGCGCCGTGCTCAAGCTGTAGCAGCGCCGCTGGAGAGGCGCGTAATGTTATCTACACGGATGCGGCATCAATTCTTTCGGGTACGAGAGATGTTTGCTGCTGCTTTGCAACCGAAAGGTACACCGGCAACGGGAGGAATTGGTGGGTTGTTTGGACGAGCTAATGCGTTTAGTCCTGATCAACCGGAACATTTGGCTTTTATAAGACCGCCGTCGTTACAAAGGTTGCATTATCTACAGGCGTTACGACAGCAGCAGATTCAACAGCAGAAGCAGATGCAGATGGATCAAATGCAGCAACAACAACAACTTCAGCAGCAGCAGCAGCAACAACAGCAGCAGCAGGGGCAAATGCAAAATCAGCCTGCAGCAGCGTCGCCAGGGTTGGGGAAGTCGCAATCGCCTGTTCCTGTACCTCAGCAGTTTAGAAAACCGTCGTAGGGTCATATAAGAACGTTTATATAAGCAACAAAGAGAGATATCTTACTATTTACGAGTGTATCGACACTAGATAATTCATTGTAAAACCCAGCTTTTATTCCTTATCAATTGCAGGTGGTAAACAGAAGATGGTTGTCATTGTTGAACAACAATAGACCTCTGTGCGGCGTAGGGACAATACACTCTGCTCGCTCGCTCGCTCTCCCCCGCCCCCTTTTTTTTAAGCGCCCATTTTGTCCAAGCCACTGCCACTCGCATCATCGGGCGGCGGCGGCGGGGGGCGGTGGCTATTAACCTCCCACCGCCTCAATTAGCGCACCAGAGTTAGACGCCCAAAAAAATATTTTCTCTTTTCCCTTTCTCTTCTCTCCTCATCTTTTAATCTTTTGACGCTTTTTCATCTCCCTTTTTATCCAGTTACTTTCTTTATTCTATTCTATTCTTTTACATATATACTCCTCACATGAATAACCGCGATTTTGTGTACGATAGGAGCAGGCCATCAACACCCGGCATAGGAGGAGGAGGGGGAGGACAAACACTTAACCCACTAGATGAGCTTGCCGCGACGGCAGCAGCTCAAGTGGAGAAGGAGTCGTCATCGACCCCAGCCCCAGCCCCAGTGGCGGTGGCGCCATCTCCATCCCTATCCAATACAATTAAGAAGGAAACGGAACAATCACATCATCATCATAATAATATGCAGTATAGAGATACCAAACACCATGATACAGTTGATGAAGGCGAAGAAAGCAGTAGTAGCAGCAGCAGTCGTAGCAGTACCAGCAGTAGTACGCACAGCGAGTCGGTTACATCTCGAAAACTTGCATTAACATCATCATCATCATCAACGGCAACAAATACCAATAAACGAAACACAGAGTATCAACAGGTGCAGTCGCCGTCGTCACAAACATCGTCAATTATCACCTCGCCACCACCTAGCAGCGGAGGAGGTGCGGCACAACAGCAACAACAACAACCACGATACTCGTGCCCTTCATGCGATAAAACATTCTCACGTCGTCATAACCTACAATCGCATTTATTATCCCACGACAATGAAAAACCATACAAATGTGGAACATGCAGCAACACGTTCCGTCGACTTCACGATCTCCGACGACACGAAAAATCTCATTCGGGACTCAAACCCCATGTATGTACCAACTGCGGCCGGGGGTTTGCTCGTGCCGATGCTTTAGTTCGACATGTTAAAGGGTCTGGTGCATGTACTACAAAGAATATGAGTATAAACGGTGGTGGTGGTGGCGGTTCGACGACACCAGGTGGCGGCGAGTCGCCGACGCCAATGTCGGATGATAATACTAGTACCGGACCATCATCGTCACGGGTTAAAATGCGGGTTGTCAATAATAGCACGAATGGGCGTCCGTATGCTTTACCTTTACCATTAAAATCACATTCCGAGTGGCATAGACTCCGGCCGGATTTGATTGGACCGTCAATGTTCCCATTGGATCAACAGAAACCACCAACCCCAACTGCACAGCATCAGCATCAGCAACAGCACTCGCATTTCTCATCGAGGGAGTTACCGCCACCTTCAGGGTTACATAGCAGTCATCATAAACCTCCGGAACACAAGCCCCCGACGGCGCCACCAGCAGGAGCAGGAGGAGGTCCAGCAGCAGCGGTGCCGCAGCTGCAAACGACTTCAAAAAGTGCAGTATCGTCGCCTTCGGCATCGTTCCAGTTGCCTAGCCTTGTCAATGCTGCGCTGCAGGTTCAGCAACAGCAAGCATCGTTATCGGCGTCTTCATCGCCTGTTCCAACTTCCGTCGCCACCGACTCTCCGCCGCCAATCCCACACCAGCATCCGCTCGCACATTCACACAATCAAACTCCTATACCTCCACAACAACAGCAGCAACAACAACAAGGAGATGAAACGTATGGATTGATACGTATTCTCGAGGCGAGGATTCGTATGCTTGAAACGCGACTTCATTCTGCTGAGGGCAGGGTATCATATCTCGAGTCGCATTTCCGACACCCTCCTGCTTAAAATTTCCCCACCGCCGCATTAACCAAGCCACACAACCACCACCACCAATTAATATCCCGACACCCGAAATTTTTTCATCGCCCCACTTTTAAACTTCCACAAGCACATACAAATGTCAGCGAATACAGCTCCGGGGACTGTTAATCGAGGTTGGACACCAACACCACCACAACGAGGATCCTTCCCGCTTGATCACGATCATGAATGTTCTAAAGTGATGCAGGATTACCTCCAGTGCCTGAAATATGCTCGTGGACAAAACGCTCACGGATGCCGACTAGTGGCCAAGAATTACCTTCAGTGTCGGATGGATCATGGTCTAATGGATAAAGACGACTGGAAGAACTTAGGATTACCGGGTGATGACCCTCGCAACAATACCTAACGGTTGCTTTATTGTTCATGTCACTTTAAAAAACCTTGCATTTTTATTATATTATTTTTTATTTTGTTTTTACCCATTTATTAGCTCAGACTAGTATTGTTTATTTAAAGAAAAAAAAACATTGCATTATAAACACCCACAACCTACTGCATATCCTCGTCGCTATCACTGGCATCTGCAGCGACACTTTCACCCATCACTTCATCTTCATCTTCATCATCACTGCCATCTTCATCTGCAATTTCCATCACCATCGACTGACCCTGACCTTGACCTGGCTTGGCACTCTTACGATTGCCAGCCCGCATCTTCTTTGACGACCCTAAATGAGTACGAATCTTTCGAGATGATTTGGAAAGGGAGGAAGATGATGATCCACCGGCCGTCGCAGCAGACACGGAATTAGGGGTATAGATGTGCCAATTCCGGTTTTGCTTGAGCGAGTCCTTAACGTTACGGACAAAACTCTTGCTAAATACTAATCCTCGGCCGCAAGAGTCGAGTGCTGTAGTGACATTTTCGAGTCGGTCGAGAGCTTGTTCAAGTTGAGTCACTTGCTGTGCTGTAGCAAGCGTTGAATCTTCGAATACTAGCATGGCCGGAGCACCGCCTGAGGAAGAATGTTGTATTTTGCCATTTAGTTTACCTCGTAATAGCATTTTGACCACGAACAATTCCTTAGCATTGGCATTGGCATTGGCATTGGCAGAGGTGGCGGTGGCAGTAGAGTTGCCAGGAGCCGGGCCAGTTGTCACCTCGTCGGGAAGGTGGCCCATTGGAATTGATACAAACACCTTGCTTTGTTCCTGTACCAACATCTCCTGTCGTTTCTCCATACATTTTTCAAATAACCACAGCGTACCATGTTGGATCACTTCCCGGACCTCACCCTGTCTAACTTTGCCAATAATATCTTTCACTTCCTGTCGCGCTTTTTGATCTTCCGTACGACTAAACGCATGTGCAAATGAAGTATATTCCATACAATCTTTTCGTGCCGCTTCAATCCAATCATCTGGCCCCGATGATGATGATCCTCCTGCTCCAGTCCCTCCGCTTCCTGTACCACTGCCACCATGTTGGCGCATTATATGTTTCGATTTCATTTGTGAGCTGAAAATATGACCCCCTTTGGTCTCCATATCCCGTCGACTGCCTTCCTTCGCCATGACCCGTTCATTCTCATCATCACCTGGGCCGCCACTGCCTCGAACACTACCATTGGCACTGCTACTGGTGACAATTCGCGGAAGTGGTTTATGTTGACCGTACGCTAGCAAACATGTCAATTGCCATTTATAATACGCCAGTTTCTTAACCTGTCGAAGCTCGTTACGGTTGTTATTGTAATCTCGAGCACCGCTATTACCGCCGCCGTTGCTACTGCTTCCGCCACCACTGCATACGATCGACAGGTACTCGGTAGCTCGTTGCCAGTCTTCCAATTGCATCAAGATTTCTGCCGCGTAGTAAAAGTACTCAACGATCTGTGATCGGTTTGGCTCCAAAGATTTTTGACGGCGGTACATGTCTTGACGAGCAATACGAGACACGAGCAGGTTGACTTTACTATTCACTGCCCATTTCATCAGATCGGCGTGTATAAAAGTCAATGAACCTGGTTCTGCAAGTCGTGTCGCCATAGCATGAAGAATATGAACGACATAAACGCCGTATTTTGCAGGACCGCCATCACTACCACCTGAGGAAGCAACTTGCATAAATCGAGTATAAAGTGGACGGAATAACTTTTTGATACTAGCATGTTGAATCTGACGAGGTGAGAGGTTCTTGGATAACTCATACACCAAATGCATCAAGTCATCTTTGGTAAGCGCCTTGTGTTGGAGCTTGTAGAGGATAGTGTGGATCCATACTGCATTGTGGTCTGGTGTGAACTCAGTAAGAAGGTCTGGCTTCTCAGAGTGGGCGTGTTCTTGATTATCGGTTTCATCTTTGCTGGAGGCGACTCGTGGATTATAATAATTTTCCAAGGCGTCTATGAGCTCATCGTGTAAACCCAATTGGTATATATTTCTTATCTCTTCTGTCATTAGCACTGTGTTTGATTGATGATGAGTTATGGTGAGTATGTTGTGTGTGTATGGGTATAATACGAGAAGCGGACACCCGATCCCGGTTTCTCCCAGTTTCTCACCGTGTCAGCCGCACGGTAGGAAAACCCCCGCCCGAGGTATTGGTAATAGGGATTGGAAAGACTAGTCTAGTGAAGACGATAAAAACCAAGAAATCAAAGGCACGGCGTTGAAAAACAGAAATCCTATCCGGAAATTGCAGATGTATACAAATGTATCAAATATATATCGAAAGATAATGCGGCAAACGCACCCTTTTTGAAGTCGCTTGGTGCCTCGTAAATTACGTCACTTGGTAGACGGCGCCGTGGAAATTGGGAGACCGAACCCGCTTTTTCGCTTTTCAATCAATGAATCACTCATAAATTACCTTCTCTCTCCTGTTTTCTATTGCTCTTGCTTTCTTTCTTCACACCACATACAACCGCTTGTTTTAATTCTCATCCCCCTCTCTCTTTTTTTATTTCCATCATGGCCGAACAAATTGCCAAACAAGCACGATTTGCTTCAACAATCCTCAAAACCCGGTCTAACGACGAACGAACGGCGGCACTCAAAGTCATTCATGATTGTCTCCGAGACAACCGGGAGACGATCTTGGAAGCCAACCGACTCGATATGAAGCATGCCGAAGAAGCTAATCTCGCCGATTCGTTAATTCGACGTCTTGATTTGGGTAAAGGTGACAAGTACGATACCATGCTCCAAGGGATCTTGGATGTGGCAGCTCTAGAAGATCCAGTTGGTAAGACCACGTTGGCACGACATTTGGATCATGATGTTGATCTCTACCGAGTTACGTGTCCCATTGGTGTCTTGCTAGTCATCTTTGAAGCTCGACCAGAAGTAATTGCTAACATCAGTGCACTGGCAATCAAATCCGGTAACGCCGCGATTCTCAAGGGTGGTAAGGAATCGTATAATACCTTTGCCGCCATGAGCTCGGCTATCCAAGCTGTCCTCCCAAAGACCCGTGTCCCAGCTGAAGCACTGCAACTAGTTAGCAGCCGAGACCAAGTTGGGGATTTGCTAAAGCAAGATGACTATATCGATTTGGTGATTCCACGAGGATCTAACCAGCTGGTGAAGAGTATCCAGCGGTCTAGTAGTATTCCAGTCATGGGCCATGCTGATGGTTTATGTAGTGTTTACTTGCATGAAGATGTTGGTACCGATACTGGGTTGGGTGATATGGCAGCTCGAATCGTAGTAGACGCAAAGACCAACTACGTGGCTGCTTGTAACGCAGCAGAGACTCTATTGGTACACAAAACTACGGCGCAATCCAAGGCGTTTGTTAAAGTTATCCGGGAATTGCAAGACGCTGGTGTAGAATGTCGGGTTGATGAAACTGCATTGGAAGTTCTGTCAGAAGCAGGCTTGACTAGTCTAGTTCCAGCTAAAGATGATGATTTCGATACCGAGTTTTTGAGTCTGACATTGGCAGTGCGAGTTGTGGAGTCTCTCGACGACGCAATTCGACATATTAATACTCACGGCTCGCATCACACCGATGTAATTGTCACGCATATCAAATCGGCAGCCGAATCGTTCCATCGTGGATTAGAATCGGCCTGTGTGTTCCATAACGTGTCGTCGCGGTTCAGTGATGGGTTGCGGTTCGGGTTTGGTACTGAAGTTGGTGTGTCCACCAGCCGCGTGCTGGCGCGGGGTCCGGTGGGGCTCGAGGGGATCACCACGTACCAGTATTACATTGAAGGTAATGGTAATGTTGCAGGTGATTATCTAGGTGGTGGTGGCCAAAAGCGATTCCATCATGAAGATTTCACTCCTGGCGTCTAGATTAGGTTTCGCAGATAGCTATGCTCATAGTAGTAATAGTTTCCAAAAAAAAAACATGTCATCCAAGAGTTTTTAATCCCAGTATAGGATTTGGACCCTTCCAACTCTCTTTTCACTCTGTACAATTAATAAAGCATTGGCTGTATGAATCGCGTCAATTGCTGCTCTTACTTGTCTAAAAACGCCGCACAACTGCGGCTCGCGTCGCGTTTTGAACACACAAAAAAGATGTACATTTCTCATCATCTAAAAAAAAAAATAAAACAATTATTTCACACACTACCACTGCTACTACTACAATTGTACTTTATCAAAACTGATTACCACTTCTCATCTCACCATACTGACCACGTTGCTGAGTAGTATCGTAAGCACGCACCACTCTTTCTTGCCCACCTTCGTCGGCCTGCGAGAAGGCAAACCCACGCTGTCGCCGGGCCCGTTGTGCCAACCGCACCTTTCGAATCGCCTTTTGGAATTGTTCCATCCGTGGCCGGTAATCGGCAATATTGTACTTTTGAATCTCCTGGACATGGTGGTACGGTTCGGGTCGGTACATTCGCTTGTAATATTTCCACGCCACATCCCGTAGCAAACACATGGCTGGCAAGACAAAGATCATGGCCCAAAACACCACGGATCCGTAGCAGTACCGTAGAATGTTTCGATACTCTTCCGAAACGTTGATCATTGGTGCAATTGTAGCGTAGGCCGGGAAGAACCCGAGCCATAGCAAGAAACTGCCAGGAATGGCTAGCACCGTGTACTTGTTCCACATGCTGGTGACTAATGCTGCCTTACCTAGCGCAGTAAGGATACAAGAAGTGTACATGGCAGTGCCCCATACCCAGTGGTCTGCAACGACACCATTGCCAAATACATAGAACCATCGGTATGCAAACGCGCCACAGACGTATAGCAACAACGAGTGGTAGAACCCGTTAAAAATCCATTCCCAAAAGTGCTTGACATTGAAAAAGGTACCTTTTTGACCTAGTTGGTAGAGTTGTGGATACCGATCAAGAAGTCGTGCACTAATAAATTGGTCAAATACACCAAGGACGAATGGTGGCAGCACGGTGAAGAACACGTTATAAAAGGTGATGGTCCATGATTCGTAAATAGATTGACCCGAGAACCCGTTTTGGAATGCGTACCAAAATTGTGTCATGTACAGAGTAATGTTCTTGTAGAATGAGTAGAGGATAGCTCGACTGAGACGCTGGTATGACCATGTACCGTGGACTAGTAGCAGTTTTCGTAAGTACCGGAACTGACCAATGGCAACATCGGCGCTACGAGCAGCTTGTGAACCTTCCAACCCATTGATACCGACACCAACGTGAGCACTTTGAATCATGGAAACATCATTAGCACCGTCACCAATAGCCAACAGCAGTGCCTTGGTATGTTTTTTCACCAACTTCACCACCAAAGCCTTTTGCAATGGCGACACTCGGCAGCAGATGATAGCCTTGCACATGAGAGACAGTTCCAAAAACTCCTTTTCAATTTCATGTTCCAAAGCAAACCCAAGACTCTTACCATCGATAACCAATGCCAATGTTTCATATTCTTGCTGAGCTGCTTGTGCACTTTTGATGGCGTTTAGCTTATTGCGTACACTATCGGCCGTCCCTTGGAAATCATCTTCATTGACAATCAACAGGTTCATGTCTTCACTCAACAATTTACACGACATACCGATATTAATAGCCGTTTCCTGTCGGTCACCAGTCAACACCCACACTTTGATACCAGCATCCTGTAATGTATGAATCGTCTCTGGGACACCTTCTTGCAACTTATCTTCAATAGCCGTAGCACCAAGCAAGAACATATCTCGTTCAATCAATTCCGCAGCCTGATCCAATTTCTCGGCTCGATTATCCAGTGTGGTTGATGCTTCTTCAAATACAGTAGACCATTCTCGGTACTCTTCATCAGGCACGACTCGCATGGCCAAACACAATGTTCGTAACCCTTCACTGGCAAAATCTTCCAAATGCTCGGTAGTTGGTTGTACAAACGGATTATCTTCAGCCAATCGTTCCAAAATCACTGTATCTGCACCTTTACAGTACAGTCGGATTCGTCCATCAGGACATCGGAAAATAGCCGACATTCGCTTTCTCGTTGAGTTGAACTCACAAATGTTAAGCAACTCGTATTCAAATTCTTGACCACGGATATTGATTGTGATTGATTTTGGTCGCCGCACTGTAAATTGGAAACCCAATGATGCAGCGCCATCAACCAACGCACCTTCATCAGGAGACGCAGCTTGATACTTGATCTTGCCATCGTCCTTAACTTCTGGAATAACCGTGTGACAAGATGCCAGCAAAGTGAAAAACTCGGCAATAACTTGCCCAGTTTGTTCTTCTTCCATGTCTTGTCTTAGCACATCAAAACTATGGTAACCGACTTCCTTTCCGTCAATAACCATTGCTTTACGATCTTCAGGGATTTCAGACGCGTAGCATCTCCCGGCAATCGAACAGCTCTTGAACTCCATGATGTTTCTTGTCAATGTCCCGGTCTTGTCACTGAATACCATCTCAATCTGCCCTAGTTCTTCTACCAAACTGGAAGTTCGGCATACTGCTGGCGTATCCGTCTCTTTATAATACATGTCTAAATCGCTAGAGATCAAAAACCCTGCATAAAACTTGATCAACTCCACCGTAACAAACAAACTAAAAAATAAAAAAATCCTATCGTTAGCCTTCTTTTCTCTCTCTTTCTATGCCTCATCACTTACCTGATTGGTACCAAATTGGAATACAAAACCCAGTATGTCAGAATATCCAAAAAGAACAATGACACCAACGATTGGCCCTCAACCATCAAATAGCTGAGACTATCACCCGCAATTTTCCGTTTAATCACATCACCCAAACTAGATACCACTGCCAAAATGATCAAAATGCTGAACAAAAAGATAATCTGCAAATTCAACATATGCTCCACGGCAGTTCGTTTAATTGGAGCAGCGGTGGCGTTTCTCATCAACTTGGAATCAAACCCAGTAAACACGGCCACACCATGAATATACGGAGTATTTCGTAGCGTAGCACCTCGCAATAACAATTGATCTGGTGATAAAGAAATCTTTCTCCCCTGCAACTCCAACGTCGCTTCATATGTATACAAACTGGAATTGGGCTGTTCACTCAAAACTTTACCTTGTAATCGGTGAAGTTCCTGTGGAGATACCAGGTACGACGTTTCTGCACATGCTTGTTTAATCTTCAAATTCGTTTCACCATCCAAATTGGATGTTTCAATATAACACAACCCTTCTGGTTCTGACGATGCTAGTAATAATAAATCGGCTGGGAAGGGTTCTTCACTCTTGACTCTTACCACATTACCGACTTGAACTTGGACCCACTTCTTTTCCACCCATTCACCATTTTCATTCAAAACATCCACTTTGGAGTTATTCAATTCCTTATCAGCTGTGGCACGTTTGAAATCTTCCGTCAGTTCCTTAATAGCTGATACAGTCAACACGACTGCCAATGTACCAATAGTGGTATATCGATTAGTAGGCGACACATTGGGTACCTGCTGGATAGCTGCTGTGAACAAAAAGAACAAATTGGCATACTTGGAAAATTGTTCAAACAAAAACTTTGGCAGAAATGTGGCGATATTGTACTTTGTAGTACTGATATGATTGTCCTTGTATCCCACATGTGCTCCAGGGTTATTAATCTCTATAACTCGTGGCCCCACTGGACCAGTATCGGTCTTTTTGCCTCTGATTTTGTTCCATATTTTGCGAATATCAAATTCCGTTTTATCTTCTTCTGCTTGTTCTTCTTTACCTTCGAATCTCGCGCCGCCAGCGGGATGCTCTGTTCTCTGTCTACCTTGTTCTGTCAATGGCAGGTCCATTTCCGTGTAGTCTTGTTCCATGCCCAGTTTACTCTTCATTGATGAATACAACCCGCTGATACCGCGTTTCTTTTGATCCTGACCAGACGATGATGTTGTATTTAGAAACTCATGATCATCATCTTCAAAATCAGCTGCGACACCAGCACCATCAAAGTAGTCGTAGCTACGATTCCCCGTTGTGCCATCTCCTACCCCATATGAATCGACTGGATGGAGATTATGGCTGCTGAGATTCAGATTGCGGTCTGGAATGCTGTTTTCGGCACCATATGGGTTATTATGCTGTAGATTATATCCACTGTTATTATTATTTATATCGAATGGATTATAGTCGTATTCATTATTACTATTAGTGTTGTTGTTGTGATGACCCCTGGATGCGTTGTTGTTTGATGGCGTGCCTGCAGGAACTGAAGGGTGGTCTATCAGGTTGAAGTCCCCATTACCAGACATTCTCCCGATCTAAAATAATTATGCTTTAACCGGTTGATTGGAGAAGGTGGTTTGGTTGGAGATAGAAAAAAGATGGTGAATAGAAATAAATGCGTTAGTTTGAATGCGTTAGAGTAGTACACGTTTCTGTTTAAAAGAGTTTTTGTTTGGGCCCAGAAATTTTATTTTTTTTTCCAGTTGCGCGGGGACCTTTCAACACGAAACGAAACGAAGAGCATGCGACTGAGACTGAGACTATTAATAACACACTAGTCCTAGTCTAGTCTAAGCCCCATGTGCTGGAATACGCTTTTCACATAATCCATTTGGCAGCTGAAAATTTACTGGCAAGGCCCAAGGGGCTGAGCGTGCGTATTGTTCGTCTCTCTCTCTCGTCTAATCTCCGTAGACTTTCTTTTAATCTAATTTAAATCCAATCTTGATCTTAACAGTATTTCTTAAACGAGGAAAAGTAAAAAATAAAAAAACGACTTTATGCTTTCCATTTGGTGCATATATAGAAAACGAATATTAATTCAATAATACATCATCAGGTTATATATGGTTTTTTTTTGGTGTGTGGTTAAATTATCTTGACATTTACAAAAAGGAGTCGTAGATGCTTGGTTTAAGCTTCAGTCATATCTCGCAACCGTCGGATGGTAGATCGAACAGTGTTACCAGCAGAGGAGGCGTAAGTGTAAGCAGCACCGGCGGTCTTCTTGTTGCAAGATCGGCATTGCCAGATACCAGCAGCTTGTCGTCGGACAGAGGTCTTACCGCAGTGTTGACAGTAAGCGGTGGTCTTGGAGGAGACTTCCAACTTTCGGACAACTCGTCGAATGGAAGAGCCGTATCGGCAACCGTACTTCCCGGTGATTCCTACCTTCTTAGTTCGCTTAGCCCTATGAATAAAGATGTGTTAGTTTACTTAGTTTGGTCAAGAGTTTGATATGTCGAGATAAAAATTGAAGAGAATCATAGTAACGGGGGATTTTACGAATGTATGAAATTGGAAATTGAGAATCTAGAATGTCGATAGCACTTTTGCTGGTTGAATAGCATTCCCATTTGGTCGTCACTTTGGTTCGTTATATCTGCAAAATTTTAATCGACCAAGGCGCTTCGAGCAGTCGAGTCGTCGTGCTCTTCGTCGTTCAATCATCAATCAGCAGCACCAACAATCAACAGTCGACAATTCCAATCATTATAACATCAATCGTTCATCCATCGTTCTTTTTCTCTTCATATCGTCATCACATATCAAGGGTACCAGGCGTTTGACATACATTGTGTGTCTATTGTGTTAAATAAAAGTTGGTTGTGGTCGTCAAGTTAGCAATGAAATTTTGATTTTGGCCCACAGAAAATTGTGCGTAAGCGCCAGAGAGCTAGCGTCGGTCGGGAGTTTGGTGCGCTGGGAGCTGGGCCTGGGCTACTGCTACCGCCGCTTGAGCATTGTGTGGCGCGCTGGGCCCCCTCGCGTAGAGTTCAGCGGGGCTGGTTGGGCAGGAATTTGCGCGCGCGGTTAGAATGAAGGATGCTGGCATGCCGTTGCGCGCCACTTTTTGGGGTTAGAAAATTACACAGCGTAAATATCAGAACAATGTGAAACGAAAATGGAAACTATTTACGTTCGTGGGAATAAAGCCCTGAACAGCCTGGCTATCGTGTCTACAAGTGATACTGGGGACATAATAGGATTAGACGTGAAACCTAAGTTACAGGATGTACATGCCGAACTAGATCGATGGATAGATAGATAAATATACTGATAAGTTATCGATATAAGTGTACGTTCTTCTTGCTATGAAGACTCTTTTTTCCTGGCCCCTATATACCCTCAGGCTTTAGATCCTGATGCAAAGCGATGAAACAAATAATATGGCCAGCTCCTGTGACCCGGCGTTTACTGATCTAACGTGGTCTGCCCTAGCAATCTTCTATCAATATTTGATGTCCATGAGGGTATACAAATTTTGCTCAGCACTGGGGAGATGAAGAGTTACCATAAAGCAGACGCGGCCCTGAAAATGGTTGATATCTTCCTCATCTTAGATTAAGCATTTCCTATATTACATTACCCGCTTACTCTATCATCTCATTGGTAGGAAAAAACGCCAGAACCGGAACTCCAGTCCACGGGCAGACACTGTAACTATACTTCGTAAGCCCATAAATAGAACATATATACTTTATTAGTTATTTTCTTGTTGTTTTGCCAAGGTTTTTTTTTTTTCATGTCCAATTACTTAAACTCAAATAAACATGAGTGAGCACACGCCAGTTTGAAAAGTAAATCAATCAATCATCGCCTAGACAGATACCACCCATCATCCAAGCAGGGGGGTCAGAGCCAAACGTGCGGCTCACGGGTAAAATATCACTATATCCGTATCAATGCAGCACATATTTGGCTTATCGGCCGGTGCCGAGGCCCCTGCTCGTGCTCAAAGTAACTCGTTACTGCTACGATTATCGTCTCTCTGTATATGATCATATATATTTCGTCACTGGCTGTCATCATGTGTATGTACCCCTCCTCCTACTATTTCTCGTCCTCGCCTCCATATAGCCGGAATGACTTCACCCTGCTGATATGTATACTACAACAAGGAAATAGGGAAAAAGAGGGTACATAG
>JAKTQM010001225.1:380-11331 GCA_030558825.1 Blastobotrys niveus
GCTATTGTATCTAAAAACGGCCAGGTTTCGTTATTCACTACAAGCGATTATGCTCTAATAGGATTATCGGGGCTGGAAACAACACTAGGTGCGGACGATGCACCATTATTCGATATCAAGGGTCGATGGGTCGCCATATCGCCACGCAGCAACGGAGGTGGAAAGCAGCGATCAGTTAGTGCACATACGACGTTGAATTTACCACCAGAGGGGCCATTATACGAACGAATCATGGAGAATTTCTCCAACACTGCAGCAGCGTCACTTAAATCGTTATCGGATGCAGGTATGGCCAGCATCAAGTCATATCTCCATAAAGATGGCAACAAGGACCACCGGAACAGCAATACCAAAACTAGCGGGATCCCATTAAACCAAATGATTAACAACTTACTCGATAAAAACACCAATCCTATTCAAATCGTTGATATTCCGACAAAAAGTACAATTTGCCATTTCACGCCATTATATGGCGCATCATATTTATCACTTTCGCCACACGACACAACATTGGCTACTGTATCGCTCAACGGGGATCATTTGTACACATATGATTTGTCGCGGGTGCCGAATGAAGTCAGCGTGACGGGACGGTTTGTGCGCGGCAAGATTCCTGCTAAAGTACGGCAAATCATTTGGGATAGTTATGGAGGATTAGGGTTGATTACCTGGGGGAAGGGAAGTTTACATTGGTTTGATAAGAGGCGAGCATTTGATTCAACCAATAAAGTATGGGCGTTGAGTGGATGGGGGGTTGAAAAGGGTACTTTTGTGAGTAGTGGGCCAAAGAATGAGCAGGGATCACGGGCTCAATTGATGTTATTAAATCATGGCCAGATTTTAATTGGCAATGTGAATGATGGGCAATGCTTGTGGAAATATGATATTCCTTGGGCTGCCATCAATGAATATAGAACAGGAAGCAGTGGAAGCGGCAGTGGAAGTGGTGGTGGTAGTGGTAGTGGTAACGGTAGTGCAGCTAGCGATGCCGTTGAGGATTTGATCGATACTTGCGATAGTCCAGCCGAAGATAGTGCAGGAGGAAGTGCTGGAAGTGGAGGATCCGAACCAACCAAGAAAGAAAAGAAGCGCAAGAATAAGAAACAAAAGGGTGGTGGTCAACACCAACAGCAACAACAGGAGGATGAGGGTAACAATGGTGAAGTGTCGAAACGGGACCGAGAGGCATCATCATCATCTCAAGTGGATCCGCTGGCGAATTATGAGATGGAAGCATGTCTACCATACCCGTTTATTCACGAGGACCGCCGTGTTACCTTGTCGGTATTCGAAAATGAAAATGATCATTATACACTCGACCATGACGAGACAGATTCCAAGGTTGAGTACCCCCGACTAGCTATTTTCGGCAAACCTATCCATGCGCAAGTGGTGGACTTTGACAAACCTGACGGCCGTGCCAAGTTCTCGTCCAATTCTTCACCTCATTTACAGGCTAGTTCCGGTACCGATGAGGATAATGAGGAGATTCGGCGAGCAATGGAAAGTATGGTTGTGTCTACTGCGGCTATTCCGCCTGGTACCCCGGAATCTAGCTCTGCTGAAACGGTAACTAGTCGGCGACTTGACTTTGGGAAACTAGCAGATGGCGACAATGATACCAATAGCAGCCGTTCGAAAGTTGATTCAGATGACGATGAAAGTACCACCGATCAAAATGTCCCTGTTTCAGGCGACAACAACAGCGACGGCAAGAACAACGACGACGACGACCCCGCCAAGAATGAAGACGATTATGAAACAGTCCACTAGACTTTTTTTTTTCGTTTCCATGTTTTTGTAGTCCAACTTCGCTCTTCTTTTATCCCTCTTTATTAACTTCTCTTTCTCTTTCTTTTTTTTCTTATTTATTCTTACACGTATAAACTATATATTATTTAACGAATTGTTACTATTTCTTAAGTCTGTCTGTTTGTTTTTTCTTGGGCTATATGTTGGTCTGCGACATGTCGTGCATGTGGGGAGGCAAAATAAACAGTTACGACGCATTGGGGTAAGATTTGTCGGCCCCTGATACTTATAACTTGGCGAGGCGAATCCCGAATGAATTTCCCATTCGTTCTATTCTGTAACATTTGCCATTCATCTGCACCGTGCCGTTGATAGGAGTGGGCAAGCCGTCATGTCATGTATTAAGGGCGATCTTTCCATGCATGCGGGGGAGGGTATAGTATCCATAAATGCGGGGGTGGGACCTGAGTCTCTCCCCCTCCAAAACAGTGCAAACTGTACATGTAAATATTTACTCCAGTTAGAAACGGGCTTTAAAGCTCATGCTTTCTCGAAATGCCGGTACCATTATATAAATAAGCATCAACCTACTCTCTTCTTTCCTGTCTATATCTATAACATAGAAGAAACAAAAAAAAAATCTCTTCAAAGAAAAATATACAAGAATGAAATTCACCAGTGCTCAATTCCTTGGCTTGTTGGCTGCAGTACAACCAGCATTTGCTGCTCCAAACGCCAATTGCGCTACTAATCTTCAACGAGCATCTGACAGTGCTGATGTGCTGATCTCCCATTATACCAAGGAAAAAGGTCTTTGGGGCCCAACTGACGGTGATGAACTAAATGGCGGTACTTGGTGGACCAGTGCCAACATGATTGAACAACTTGTCGATTTGTTCACCTACGTCCCAGAAAAGAAGGAAGAATACATGAAAATTGTGGAAAACACCTTCAAAGAAGCACAACGATATAACCTTGAATTCCAAAACAACACTGAGGGGCTCAAGGAACTAGAACAAACCCCAACTCCAGCCGTCAATGGCTCATTCTGGAACGACTACTATGATGACGAAGGGTGGTGGTTGCTCGCTTGGGTCGCTGCATATGATCAAACCAAGGACGAACGATATTTGGATGCTGCAAAGAATATCTTCACTGATATGACCACTGGGTGGAACAAGTCGCCGTGCGGCGGGTTGTTGTGGGGTAAACCAGGTACCTATGTCAGTGCTATTTCTAATGAGCTGTTTGTATACTCATGCGCGGCTCTTGCTCGACGAACTAGTGGTGATGAACAAAAGGAGTATGCTGAATGGTCCAAGAAATCCTGGGATTGGTTCAGTAAGTGTAAGATGTGGAATGAACGGGGTACTATCAATGACGGGTTGTTGGAGAACTGTGAGAATAATAACGCTGCAGTATGGTCTTATAACCAAGGTGTGATTATTGGTGCTATGGTCGAATTGAGTAAGTTGAATGGCGATAGTTCGTACCTTGACAAGGCCCATGCATTGGCTGAAGCATCTATTAAGGAATTGACCAAGGATGGCATCATGCATGATGAGTGTGAACCAAACTGTGGTGACGGCTCCCTAAATGCTCAGTTTAAGGGTATCTTTATCCGAAACTTGTCCAAGTTGAATACTGCGTCACCAAAGGATAGCTATAAGAAGTTGATCACCGAGAATGCTCAAAGTATTTGGAATAACAACCGAAACGATGAAGGCATGTTTGGTGAAGTTTGGTCTGGTCCAATTGCTTGGCCAACTATTTCTGCCCATAGCTCTGCATTCGATTGTTTGGTTGAAGCTATTGCCGCTGATGGGTGTGCTGCATAAATAGATACTATAGATTTGTGGTTATGAATTTACATTTTACTTTCACGCACATGCCGCATGGGAGTTGGCGCCCTATTAGAAGCCGTCCATACTGTCTATCTCTTTCCACTGGCACTCACACCAGTCAATTTGTAACCAGCATGTTGAGAATATGGGGAAACTGGTCGTTGAACAACCTTTACAAGTAGATCTATGCTTTGCGCGAGATTTCCACAAAGCATATATCCTACAGGATAAAAAAACATCTACGAGAGGCACACTCTCTACGCAGCTCATTAAACGGTTATGACATTCAATATAATATATATACGAACATTTGTATACACAAAATGACAAAAATAGTCGAATAGTTTATTTCAACTTCTTCTTTGGTCGAAGTTGGTTGGAGTGACCGCACTTTCTCTTTCGGCAGTTGGTAGCTCGTGGTGGCAATCGAGCGTAGCACACTCGGCAAATGGCCTTTTCACAGTTGTACTTGGAAGCCAACACCTTCAAGGATGGTTCAATAACACCACCTCGCAATCGCAAAACCAAGTGCAAAGTAGATTCCTTTTGGATGTTATAGTCGGACAAAGTTCGGCCGTCTTCGAGTTGCTTACCAGCAAAAATCAATCGTTGTTGATCTGGTGGAATGCCTTCCTTATCTTGAATCTTGGACTTGACATTGTCGATGGTATCCGAGGATTCGACCTCAAGAGTGATGGTCTTCCCGGTCAAGGTCTTGACGAAGATTTGCATGATGTCGACTAAGGGGATTAGTTAGTTGAGAGTTTGACCTAACGAGAAGTGTCGAGTCGTAATATTGGAAGGGGTGATTTTTTGGAGGGCCAGTAAAATTTGGCGCGCGGGCGAACTGGAAAAGCGCTGAGTGGGTGGGAGCGCTTGGGACTTAGGGTTTTTTATTGAGGTAATGAAAGAGGGAAAAAGCCCCAGAGTGGGTTCCATTTTAGGGAATTGTTTGTATTTGACCCGCGCGCGCGGTAGTCCTTATGGTTGGTAGCCGCACGGTGTGAATGGTGGTGGTGGTAGATCTAAAGTCATGGCATTATCAGCATCACTCCACTAGGCCCTTTTACCCCGTACTTCAGTTTCTACGCCACAGAAGTGCTACAATTATACCGTTTATACCCAGATACCCTGAATAAAATACCAACAAACAACTCTCGCCCAGAAACACATATCTTCAACTGCACTTCTACAAATTACGTTTAATTCGCATCTATAATTAGTATAAATGCCCAATAAATCATACTTCGAGATGTAAAAAGAAAGTAATTGATTGCTTATTTATTCAAGCGAAAAGGAGAGAGATGATGAAGAGGGGATTCTTCTAAAGCATTCGTGTCAATCGCTTTGACTAATCCCTTTATAACGGCCTTGTATGACAGGTCTTTTTATCGATAATATGGTCGCTAGTTTAAATCTACAGTTTTGGACCCTACTTGCGGCTGGCATAGATCTCCATGAGTTGTGTCCCTAAATCCTAGTAGATATGATGTTCCAGTTCAGATCACCTTCGTGACTGGCTGTTCAATACATCGACAATTAACAACGTGCCGCTTTTTTGTCGTCAGTTTACCTTTCCATCTGATGTACGTACTAGGGCCGTTAACGGCTGGGTTTACATGATTCTCTTCTTGCCAGACATACAAGCCAGAAGAGTCCAATTTGATGCGTAAAATCTTCCCAGAGGTTCTTAAGCAGGTTTTTCCCATGGATATAAACATTCAACCCCACGGACTCCGATGTAAGACCGTTGAAACACAGACAGATGCTCATCATCGGCAGTCGGCGCTTTCCTACTGGGTCTTCCTTCTGGTTCTTTTACTCAGACCCAAGCTAAGCGCACAAACTTTTGTTTTCCCACCATCGGATGCTCCTCCGCAAAATACTGCTTCGACCGCAAAGTTTTGCATTTCCTTCCACTTTTCTTGTTCGTTCCTTCACCACCTCTTCTATACTCAAAATGCCTTCAAAACTGGTAGACCAGAAACGGCCTGCTCAATCCCCAGAGCAGGACCCATCCACCTTCTCAAACTACCATCAATTCCAAGTCCAACAAACCAACATTTCCCTCAAAGTCGACTGGGCGTCTCAGACCCTTGGCGGCATCGTCTCTTACGACTTGAAACAATTGGCACAATCCGATAAGATTGTACTTGACAGTTCCTTCCTAAACATCAAGAAAGCCACTGTCAATGGCTCCGAAGCGCAATTCACCGTGTCTGATCGTGTCGAACCTCTAGGCTCTGCATTGACCATCACCAGCGACAAGATCAACGACACCACCAAACTAGACATTGAATTCGCCACCACTGATAAATGTACCGCTTTGCAATGGCTAACTCCTGAACAAACCGCCGGTAAGAAAGCTCCATACCTGTTCTCTCAATGCCAAGCTATTCATGCCCGATCCTTGTTCCCTTGTTTCGACACACCAGCCGTCAAGAGCAAGTACAACATTACCATCAACTCTGAGCACCCGGCTCTTGCCAGCGGTAACACTGCTACAGATGGTCAATCAACACCACAAGTCTACGGTGAAGAAACCAAGATTTGGCGATTCGTGCAAGAAATCCCAATTCCATCTTATTTGTTTGCAATTGCATCTGGTGATATCAAGGGTGCAGAGATTGGTCCTCGGTCACAAGTATACTCTGAACCAGCCAAGTTAAGCGCATGCCAGTACGAATTCGAAGCAGATACTGAAAACATGATCAAGGCTGCTGAAAAGGTCGTATTCCCATACGAATGGAAGACGTACAATGTACTTGTTCTGCCACCATCATTCCCATATGGGGGCATGGAGAACCCAAACATTACCTTTGCTACTCCAACTTTGATCTCTGGTGATCGTCAAAACGTTAACGTTATTGCTCACGAATTGGCTCACTCATGGTCTGGTAATTTGGTCACCAATGGGTCTTGGGAACACTTTTGGCTCAACGAAGGGTGGACCGTGTACCTTGAACGACGAATCTTGGGTGCCTTGAATGGCGAAGCGTTCCGACAATTCCATGCTATTATCGGCTGGCAAGAATTGGTACACTCTGTTACCAATTTGACCGAAAAGGGCCATGAACAATACACCCAATTGGTGGTTGATTTGCAAGGCGGACAAGATCCAGACGATGCGTTCTCCACTGTGCCATATGAAAAGGGGTTCAACTTTTTGTACATGTTGGAAACACTACTCACCAAGGAAGTGTGGGATCCATTTATTCCATACTACTTTGGTAAGTTCAAGGGCAAGTCTCTTGATTCGTACCAGTTTAAGGATACTATCTACGAATTCTTCAAGGATCACAAGGACAAGTTGGATTCGGTCGATTGGGATGCTTGGTACTATAAGCCAGGTCTGCCACCAAAGCCAGACTTTGATACATCTCTAGCTGACGAATGTTACGCATTGGCCAATCGATGGACTGAAGCAGTCAAAGCCGGTAAGTCGTGTCAAGAGCTGACTAGCGAGTTTGGGGCCGGTGATATCGCTGCTTGGAACTCTTCTCAAGCTATCGTGTTTATTGAAACTATTGCTGGTGAATTTGACAAGCTTGATAAGCCAGCTACTGAAGCTGCCGAAGCTCTAAACAAGTGCTACTCGTTTGCCGAATCTAGCAATCCTGAAGTCATTTCTCGTTGGTAGCGATTGTAAGTTAATGCTCGACTAGAGTCGCAGTATCAACCATTAGCAGACTGGTTGAGCACGGTGGGCCGAATGAAATTCACTCGAACCGGGTTCCGAGTGTTGAATGGTGCTGATCACGAATTGGCTGTCAAGACTTTCAAGGCTAATAAGGACTTTTACCATCCAATTTGTCGAGCAATGGTCATGAAGGATCTAGGATTGGAAAATTAAAGAAACAAAGCATATTTTCGTATATGTATATATATCGTAAACTTTTTTCAAAATATATATCTAATATACTAATAAAAAAAACAATCAACACACTTTTGATATCGACAATTTTAATTTTTTTTTCAATTCTTTTTGGATCAATGCTTAGAATAGTCTTCTAACTGTACACATCTCATCATCATCTTTTCATATCATACCCTGTTTTTTGCTCTTTTTTAAAACTTCTTTCGTTGACTGCTTCCATTACCGTTACTAGCTTTTTTCTGATTCTTCTTGGCTCCTCCACGTTTTCGAGTTTCAATCAACACTGTTTGATCACCAACCTTCAAGTCATGAACCTTCAATGCCTTTTGTAAAGTAGCGTCATCAATAAAATCAACAAATGCACAGTTCTTGCTCTTTTCCACTTGGAAATGAGTTAGTTTACCAATCTTGGCCAATTCTTTATACAATAATTTTTCATCCACTCGTTCGCCGACATGCTTGATATAAGCAGAATGGAATTCCGGCTTTTTACCATTCTGTTGTGGTTGTTGTTGAGGTTGTTGAGCTGGTTTAGCTGCTTGAGCTTGTGCTGATGCCGTTGGGGTAGGAGCCGCTGGTTTGGCTGCTTCGAATCCCACTGGCTTGGTAGCCGGAGATGCAGCGGCTGTAGATGAAGAAGAAGCTGGAGAAGCAGCAGTGGCAGTTGGAGTTGGTTTAGTGCTAGTAGTAGCAGCGATTCGAGAAGCCCATGATAGTGGAGCTTGTGGTGCTGGGGCTGGAGCTGGAGCTGCTGGCTGTTGTTGTTGTTTTGGCTGAGTAGTAGTAGCAGCTGCTGCCTTTTCTTGTTGTGGTTGCTGAGGCTGCTGCTTTGGTTGTTCTGGCTCTGATTGTTTTGGAGCTTCTGGCTTCTTTTCTTTCTGAGACTTGTCATCACCATTTGGTTGTGTCTGTTGTTGTTGTTGCTGTTGTGGTGGTGGAGTGTTTTCCTTCTTTGGTTGCTGTTTGATTTCTTCAGCAGCTGGTTGTTGCTTGATCTCTGGTTGTTGTTGTTGTTGTGGCTGTTGTGGTACTGGTTGTGGTTGAGGTTGTTGTTGTTGTGGAGCTGGTTGTTGTGGCTGTTGTTGAGGTTGTTGTGGAGCTGGAGATTGAGCTTGTGGTTGTTGCTGTTGTTGCAATTCTGGAACAGGTTGAGATTGAGAAACCGCTGGTTCACTCTCTTCTTCTTCAACATCTTCCTTCATGAACCGCAAAATATCATTCAAAACATAATACCCCTTTGGCTGAGGAGCGAGGAAAAAAGTTTGAGAAAACTTTTGCGATGGTTCGTGACGATTAGCCATTTCACCAAGAACCTGCAAAACGACACCATCATTAGCAGACGCCTGGCAGTCTACGTTGGATACCATTACTTTACAATCTTGAAAGTTATGTTCCTTAATACGAGCCTGGATCTTGGATTGACCCCGGTATGAAGGAACGATTTCACCTTCATTACCATGGCATACAGTCGAACTCTTGTTATAAAACAGATGCAACCGATGAGGAAACTTGTTGATGAACGAATAGTATTGTTCAACAAATGACCATCCAATTTCAGTCATGTTTTTTTCTACTGAACTTTCATTGTCTGAAGCTGGTCGTTGTTGTGTAGGCTGTTGTTGTTGCTGCTGTTGTTGTGGTTGTTGAGGTGGCGGTGCCTGTTGTTGTTGTTGTTGATGTTGTGGGGCGGATTGAGTAGCGGCTGACATGATGGATATTAGCGTAAATCAAACGGTATAATATAAAGAACAGGGGGGGCGGTTAAATTAGTGTTGAAATGAATAAACAAGATGATAATAAGGAGATATAATAATTAATAAAAATAATAAAAGAGAAGATATAAAAAAAAAAAGAACTCCACCTTTTTTATGATTTGATTGATTGATGTTAATTGCTTGTTTGTTGTTTCGATGTGGGTGTGGTTCGAGTGGATGAAAAATTGGAAAAAAAGGAAGAAAAAGAAGAAAAAAAAAATGGGAAATTTAGCGCCGAAAAGAGAAAAGGGCAAAAGAAATTCAAAGAAGGAAAATCAAAACCCAGGGCCACCACACCCCGCGACACAAACAACAACACCAACAACAATTTAAAAGATCTAGTTATCTATCACCATCTATCATATCTATTATCGTATACAAGATTCTAAAAAAGTTTCCAAATGGATTGAGAAACAAAAGTTTAAATTAATACTCATGTTCCATTAATGGAAAATGAAAAGTAGTACTACACATTCCCCCTTCGCAATCATGCTATTGTTACTCCATGTGTCTTTTGTGTGCTCCAACTAAGTTTCTCATTGGATCGGAAACACAATACAATGGCCAAGCCGCATCCAGTGCGGAGTTTTCGTCAACAAACATAGTAAATCATTCACGTAAATACTAATTAATATATATATATATATATATAAAGGGAAATTCAAGTCCTAGTAATTTCTTTTCTACAAAAAGTGGGTATGCCAATGCGAGGGGATGAGGTTTTCTATCTTATGCTTTATATCGTTTTTTCCAGTTTAGTTTTCGTCTAGTTCCGATAAATCAACTTCTTCATCTTCTTCTCGGAACAAGAATGGCTTAATCTTGGTTTCATGGTATGGTGCCTTGGAATCTCGGTTTGGATTTCGTCGCAACACCTTGCCATAATAGTGCTTGTAAGCATCACCATCGTAGTTACCAATTGGAGCATTGATGAAGAAATCACTCAAGTTGAATGCATCAGTGATACCAATAGCGTTCTTTCGAATCTTCTTGTTGTAGCTGTTGACCAAGTCGGTGATCTTGTCCAAATCAGAAGCTTCCAAGTAACCAGAGGTCAAGAAAGAAGAAGCATCAGATTCAAGAGACCACAAGGCAAACAACACAGCCAAGTCGGTAAGGATTGGTTGCACCTTCTTATCAGCTTGTTCAATAGATTGGAAAAAGGCCTTGATAATATATTGTCGAGTATGGATTCGAGCAATTTCGAATCGTTGTTGAGACAATTCTTCAAATGCTTGAGTTTGGTTCAAACCCTTCTTTTCAGTCAACTCGACGTATGTTTCAGTGGCTCGAGTAATACCTCGAGCAGAAGCAGCTTCCCAAGCTTCAATCAAAACCTTTGGATCAGTGATATCTCGACCATTGAGCTTGGCATTGGACAATTCCTTGGCTCGCAACAAGTACGAAACAGCATCGCCGACTCGCTTACCCTTTCGAGCAGCCAACCCAGATTGAATCAAGGATCGACCAGTAGACAAGGTCAAAATGTTGTTATCACCTTCCCAAGTACATTGAACAACCCAATCATTGTAACCTTGGCCAAACCCGTTATAACCAGAGTAACCATGGCCACCACAGGCTTGTCGACATTGATCAATGATTTCAGCAGTACCCCAAGTAGAGAATGCCTTCAACCCAGCAGAAGTGGTAAACAATTCCTTGGCATCTTGAATAGCCTCATTAAGCTTGGCCTTGTCTTTACCAGCTTGTTCAAGCTTTTCATT
>JAKTQM010001225.1:11351-24544 GCA_030558825.1 Blastobotrys niveus
GGTTTCTGGTTCACCTGGAGTAGACGAGAATTGTCGTCGCACAGCAGCGTATCGAATAGCAATGGTCAAGAATCGCTTGGCAGTGTGGTAAGAGTCGTTAGCCATGGAAACACGGCCACCGACCAAAGCACCGTATGCCAATTGTGCAAGTGGTGGTTGTGTGACAGTACCATCTCGGTCAACCTTGGTATATCGCATCAACAAGTATTGTCGAGGAATATGCACGTTGGTGAATTGCACCCACCCGTTATCAATACCATCTCGACCCATCTTCTTACCAATATCACCACAAGACACACCTGGTAGCAAGGAGTGATCGTTGGTGTTTCGCATTGGCACCACAAACGACTTGACACCATAATCCTTACCATCAACAATCAATCGAGCAAAGCATACAGTATGAGTAGCAGTGTGTGCAGCCCCGCCGATCCACCACTTGGTGGCGCCCACATGAGGGGTATTAATAATAAATTCATCAGTAGCTCGGTTAAAAGTGGCAGTGGTTTCCAACCCAGCAACGTTGGAACCGTGACCCAATTCGGTCATGCAGAAACAACCAAAGAATCGCTTGAGATCACGAGCACCCTTGGAAGTCCAGTACTTGAGTTGTTCTGGAGTACCCGAGCCCTTGACGGCGTTGTAGAACAGACCAAAATGGACACCGGTTCGAGTAGCAGTGTTACCATCTAGCAAACTCATCATGGCAAACAAATCTCGAGTGTCATCATCACCAGCCTTGGCCACAAGTTTACCCATAACACCGACTCGTTCCAAAGTCAATTCTCGTTGTTGTTCCTTGGTGATATCATAGAAATCGTCATTGCTGAAGATTGGATTTCGTTCCAAATCTTGCATGATATGTTCAAGCTTTTCAGTGTTTTCCTTGCCGCCGTCCAAGTAGTATGTGAGGTCCCGGATAGGGAAATCAACATTGGCTCGTTCTTGAGAAAGAGCCTTTGGAGGTTCGGTGAAGGTATTGTATTGTTTGCCTTCAATGACTACATTAGCCGTAGCATTTGGTTCTAGTTTAGTCATGGTTTTTGGAAAAAGTGTGGAGTAAAAAAAAAGACAGATGTATAAAGAAGGGAAAAAGAGAAAAGAAAAAAAGGAGAAGGAAATAGCAGTCCTTTTATTCTTCAACAGATGTCTAGACACAGTACAGACAGACAGAGACAAGAAAGTGGAAGCTGGAGAAAGGCGCAAAAAGAATTAAAAAAAGCGGGGACCGGCCATTGGAACCGTTTTGTTAAACGCCGACTTGAGCCGAACCGTGGCACATAATTAAAAAGTTACCGAGGTACAGTACCTCTTCATACATACCAATCTAAGACATCGGCCGGGGAAATCAGACTACAAGAGATATCTAGATTCACTAGATACAAACATATTCATGGCTTCATCTCCATACTCATCTTGAAGATTCTCAGTACCGCCAACTGGTGCACATCGACTGGTATCCCATCGGCTAGAAATAAAACTTTCCCATGGTTCCTTGGTAACAGCCGTTTCAACTCCAAATGCGGCTTTGTAGCTGGCCCCAATGGCGCAGGCATCGCTCAGATCAAGTGTATATGCACCTTGGCTAGGCACCAATACTCGGCTGAATTGTCGGCATATGGCCTGGTTAGCACTGGCACCACCTACAAAGTACACTCGCCGCGGATGAGGTTGGGTTAGCATTGGAGTTAGCCGGTGTCGGATACTTAACGCTTGGGATTCCAAGATAGCCAAGGCGTCATCATCCGGGATTTGCCAGTGACTGCTGTCGTTGTTGTTGTTGTTGTTATCGGACCCCACAACCTCCGTGGTATCTTCGACTCGGTCGGCGCCCGTCCAGTCAATTCGACGGATGGTGTTGCCAGTATCTGGAATGATCTCGTCAAGTGGGAAGTAAAACCCAATTCGTCGCGATTTGGTTGTTGGTGGAGATGATAATGCTAGTTCATTGAACTTGTCCCACCCTTCGGTACCATGTTTCTCGTTAATGCTGGACTTGATTTGTTCACGAGCCAATGCACCATTACAGTAGCAAAGCATACCCATGTACCCTTTGCCAACTGGATGGGTGAACAAATGATAGAGACTGGATGGAGCATATTTCTCCGTGACAAGTAAAGCAGTGGTGCTTGTACCAAGAGATACGATCACATCATTGGCAGTTAAAGGCAAAGAAAGGATTGTGCCTGGATTATCGCCAGTAAATGGTAACACAGAGCAATCTTGAAGACCATATTTGGCAAAATACGGGCTGGTCTTGCCAATTGCAAGCCCATTATGAACCACTGGACCAAGTTTGTGAATTGTTTCATCTTTTGGTCCGAGCAATTGAACAAGCGTATCATTCCAATCATTGTTTTGTACATCCCAGAGATTCATGCCGCACACATCGGAAATATCAAGCGGGGCATAATCCCCACACATCACACTGGCCAGGAACGAAGATACCAGCGCAATTCGATCGGTATCATTATACAACTCTGAATGATTTTGTTTCAATTTAAGAATCTGTGGTACGGTGAATCGATGGTGAGCTTTACTACCACTGATCTTGGCCAGTTCTTCTTTACCGCCCACAGCCGCTTCAAACTGCTTGCATTGTTCTACAGTACTGTGATCTTGCCAATTTGGACTTCTATCCCAGGCAAAGCAATCTTCAAGTTGCGCTTTAAGTTTCCCCTTGGTGCTGTCTAGGGACTTCAATCGATCCTGTGCTTTACCGTTCCAATATACACTGCCATGTTGCTGGCAAGCGCCGCTTACCCCAGCAACTCGAGCCAAGTCGACGCCCTGTCGTAGCCGTTCAAACAGTAAATCAATTGCATCCAACCACATCACCACTGGTGCTTGTACTTCCTTGTCGTTTGAAAACACCCCATTCTTTGTACCGTACCCTAATTCGTCAAACTCAACTTTGGCGTGGTAAACAGGCGCAAGCTTGCTTGTCACCACAATACCTTTCAATTGCTGCGTAGAAAGATCGAGGCCCTAGGATAAACAAAAAACAATATAAAGAATATATTAATAATACGAACGAGGATAATAAATTAAAACCAACGCTGTTGATGATATCAACAGGTCAGTCAAAGACATACCAGATATAAATCTTTGCTTGTCATTCTTTTTCTTTTTTTATAATGATGGGATCTGCCAGGTCAATGGGTTCTTGTTGTAGATAGGTAATGGTAACACCACGATGAGTTCCGTAATGATGATAGTTGCTGTCAAGAGGTAAAGAGAGTATTCAAGTCGTTGCGTGATAAACCCGGCAATAAAGCTGATAATCTGGGACAAAAACAAAATGTGTTAGCTGCTTGCTATTTATTCATCCTGTGGAACGTGGGGGGTAAGAGAGAGATAGAATACATACCGCACCGGCTGTGATCAAAATATAGCTCAATCTTTCAGCTAATTTCTGACCTTCGAAATCGATAGTCGCTTCAATCACGTCTCTGATTTGGTCCATGATGATGGAGGTTAAGTTATATTCGATCGAAGAGGGCGGTAAAAGGGGGAGAGAAGTGACAATTCAAACGTGTTTTGTTTCTTCCCATTTTATCCGTCTCCGCCCACGCGGATCTCCGCTCCAACGCGAGGTGCGGCTAATTTCCAGAGGACTCTTCCATTTTATCCTTCCTTTCAGTTAAACTAGAACAGGATGGCGACGGAGTTTTATGCCAAGTTTAATGCGCAGAGTAAAGAATTAGGGCAGCAAATTGAAGGGATAAAAACAGCTCAAGATAAGACTGCATGTTTAGAAAAGTTGTCGGAACTAGCCCAGCAGTGTAAGAGCGCGTTATTTTATTTGCCGCAGTATGATCAGAAAATATACAACCAGCAGCTGCAGAACCTGACAGAAGCAATTGAGTCCAAGTCGGTGGGGAAGAAATTCAGTTTCAAGAGCAGAGCCAGGCAGCAGAAGGAGGAACATACGACAAAAACAATAGATGAACCGAAGGTTGACGACAGTATTGTACAGGACGATGAGAAGGAAGCATTACGAGGGTTGAACGACTTTAAAGGATCAGTAGAGTTACCAGGGAGGAAACTGTGTAGTGTCAAGTCTAGTACGATACGATTAAAGGGAGTCTATCCGGTGGTGAAAGTTGACGATATTGTAGACAGCACGATATACATTGAAAGCAGCGGTCCAGTGTACGTTACGAATGTGAAGAATTCTACAATTGTAGTTAAATGCCATCAATTTAGAATGCACAAGTCGCAGAATGTTGATGTGTATATCCAGTGTAAACGGCCGATTATTGAAGATTGCACCGATATACGTTTTGGCGGGGTATTTGAAGGTATTGACGACTTCAACTGGATTCGTAAGGAACAAAGTATCAACTGGAGTCGAATCGAAGGAAAAGATGATATCAATAAAGAATTTGCATAGCTTGTGAATTTAGCTTAAAATTTTACGTTGCTGCTGCCAGGGCGCGAGGGGTGTAACGGGGGGTGAAGAGGAAGAGGATGAGGGGATTTGCAATCTCCGTCGCCGCCTGTCCTCTGCATATGAGTTGCTGATAGCATACCGATTTGAGGAGTGCCAACAAGATCCTCATTTGAACGTGACGGCATGCTCATACTGTATTTTTTATTTAATAAAAGTCCTCTTTATATAAAAGGCGAACTGTATGCCGTGTTTTTTTTTACGTATTTGTTGTTTTTTTTCTTCTTCTTAAAAATATGTGCTAATAAAAGGAGTAAAGGTGGAGACAGACGGACGGTAAATCTTTTTTTTATCAGCAACGTTACCAGAGTAAAAATCCCACTTTGGCATTGATATCTCCATGTTGTGTAAAAAATGGTTAAAAAAGTAGAGAGAGTCATACCCGAAGCAGACCCGCAGGTCATGGAAGGGCTATCCAAAGTGATTGAAACGACAGAAGAGCAAGTGAAGAAATACAAAACAGAAGCGAGGAAACAGAATATCAAGATTCCGAAAAGTCTAAATAAGAAGAAACATGCATACAAGAAGATGTTGAAGGCATTGCTCACGGCGAAACTGGAAGAAACGTTACGAGAAGTACAAAGGATGGAAGGAGTGAACATCAAGGTTAAGAAACATACCAAGAAGGAACTGAAACGAGTGTACTGGCGGTTGTTGGATGAGATTGAATATGAAAGGGATGTTTTGCCGTTACCATTGGACAATGCTAGTGTGGTGACTTGGTTATCTAGAGAGAAATTGAAGCCGGAGTTGGTAGAGAAGGTCCAGAAGGTTAGTGCTAATTCGCATATGTTGGTGGAGCTGAGCAAGTTGCTAGGAAGGAAGGATGTGGATTTGACGGATGTGTTGGAGGTGGTGGATTTGGTAGGTGAGAAGTATGCTTGTACGTCGTTGGCGAAGTGGGGTCAAGTTATGAACGAGTATTTGTTGCAGGAGACTGCGTATTACAAGTAGTGTGTGTGGAGATTGAATCTAGGTTGTAGTTCTGTAGTAGCCAATTAATATTTGCATGTAATCAGTCTGCCTCCCGTCATGTTCCGCGGAGCCACTCGTGCCATTGCACTGCAATCAGCCAAGCGGATTGGTTGCTTGTGGTTCAAACAACTGGGTCACATCTAGTTGGCGTTTCGGCTATATCTAAAGTCAGGAGATATCGTCCTTCTCCTATTGATATCGTCCTTCTCCTATTGATATCATCCTTCTTCTATTACAGCGGGTCTTACATCTGCAGCTCGTGAGGCTCAACCCCCCTTTTCCTCTGTGATCGAGATACAACCTTCTTGGTCAATGTCACGCTAACTGCTAATCACAGCTGTGAATCTTTAGGAACCGGATATATCAGCCTAGCCTGTAGTCCTGTATATTGTTATGTTTTCAAGTCATGTAATGCCGCATGATCTGGCTGCTGGCCCTCCTCATGTACAAAGGTTACAAAGGAGCAGTGTTCGAACTTAAACGGCAGGATGATATATTCTGTGGACCGCGTCTATCTGGCTTTCGTTTTCTAATTGCGTGACACTGCTGTACAAGAACGCCTTGAACTGTCAGGTATATATCACTGAACGCTACAGCTGAGCGGCAATAGATGTTAATCTGACCTATTCTCTTGTCCAATACATCTCAAGTCTACCACATAATATGAGTACATTGAAAAATTACCTAGTAAACGCCCTAACAGACTTTTGGAAGCGTCATACACGAACCACATAGAAAGATCTAATCTAGGATCCCTGATCGACATAATGTCTCACATTCAAAATGGCCCGAATAAGCTTGTGAATAGACACCACTGGAACAAGTACCATTTCATAATATATTTATGGCACAATTTACCAAATTATCTACTTTTTATAACGATATTGCTGCTAGAAGAACCACAATTTACAATTTAAAATCGAGCCGCAATTACTGCGGCTCAGGTCGGGTAACCCCCTTCTGCAGTCTGGTCTTATGGAATCTGACGAATTTTTTCGCCAGCGTTGGTCGATTGGCCCAGTTGGTTAAGGCATCGTGCTAATAACAACTCCTTGCACAAGTTAGAAGCTTGTACAGTTAACGCGAGGATCGGCGGTTCGAACCCGCCATCGACCATTCTTTTTTTGCTTTTCGTTTAAATGTCGTTGTGGAATTGGTGATAGTTTTCGTTTTTTTAAACTTCTTGATAAGCTGACGTCTATCTGTGAACGGATTTTGATGTTTTTGAGGGCATTATTAGTGTTGTGTCATGAGGGTGCATGCATGTCCGAGTGGGCATGGTTGCGATGCTCCGACCATGATACTATGGCCTTTCCAGCAAGCATACTGGTCCCTCGTTCAAGAATTGACAGCTGGAAACCGGATAATTTCATATTGGAATGCTGTAGAAGAAAATCTAACTTATCATCTTGTCCTTGCGTTGTTTGTGTTTGTGTGTTCAAAGTATATTGCAGAATGGTATCGATACGTAGGTGATGTCCCAAAAAATGTCGGCGCATATAATAAGTTACACCTCCAACCAACCCGTTCGAAAGCCTTCTCTATCACACACGCAACGTCACCCACAAAAAATGTCAACCAAGCTCCAGCGAACAATAGAACGAACGCAGGAAAAGTAAGCACACACACGTACCCTTAAATCTCATTGACACTTGACTAACACTGTCCCCGCTCTTAACCACAGAATCCAGGCGAAGCAATTCTACGAAGCACATCAAGCAGTGCGAACAATTGCCGCCCGATACGTCCGGCAAAAGCAGTATGACGACGCAATTGAAGTGCTTTATACCACTGCTAAACTTCTTCTTGAACATCATGAACAAGGCAGTGCTAGTGATCTCACTTTATACCTGCTTCGAGTATACACCCTGGCTGAAACCCCAGTTGACAACACGAGCCGGGCCAGACTAACCCAGCTATTGCACATGTTCAGTGCCACTGAACCGACCCTCAAGAGCATTGCACACGAAATTGGCACATGGGCCACCAAATACGGCGACAATGCTAACGGCGACCCTGAACTCAACCATGTACTAGGCACCATGTTCGCGACGGCTGATGAAGCATATGAAGCCGAGAAGCATTTGTTGCTTGGCACACGCGCCAGCGCGCCAGTACTGACAACCATGCTATATGAATGGTACTGTGAATCGGACGAAGCTTATAATGCGCCATTGTTCCTGTCGCGGGGTGTATTGGGGTACCTGTGTGTTCAAAATATCCGTGACGCCCGTACCTGCTGCAACTTGTTTGTGGAGAAGGTGGTGGCAGATGGCAAACTGCAGCAGAGTGGCGATCCAATAGAAAAAGACGGCATGAAGGTGTACATGTTTAAAGATGCTCCATTGATGGAGTTTTTGCAGTTGTTGATTTTCACGTGCCAGTATCAAAACGCAGACATGTTCAATCGACTCAAGGGGAGGTTTGCACAGACGTTGAAGAATGTTAATGCTCTAAACAGCCCGTTGAATAAGATTGGTCAGGTATATTTCAACATTCAGCCGCCGCGTCAAGCTAATGTGCTGCAAGATCTAATGGGCAGCTTCTTCCAGTGAGAGAAGGGTGAATGGTTTTCCGCTTAGAAAAAAAGTAAAGTAATAAGTTAAATTCTATGATATATATATATATATATAAAATGCGAGATTATGTATTGTATAAGAAAAGCATAGAAGTATAAGCATCAGCATCATATCTTTTTTTAATCTTCATCTTTGATTATAGAAGATGCATCCAAAGCTCGGATCAGTTCAAAACGTTTGCCCTTCAGTAACTCTTGTTTTGCTTCGCTATACGAGACCCACTTGCGCTGCCGTTTGGCACGTTCTGGCCACTGCTCCTCTAACCGGTCAACTTCCACTTCATAAAAATGAAACTCGGACCGTGGTGGCCATGTTTCGTTGGCGGCTTCTGGCGTATTCGCCACCCATGTTTTGGGGGGTCGTTCATCTTCAAATTTACCTAGATAGTTGGTAACTCGTCCAATGGCCCCGGATTCTTCAAATGCTTCTCTTAAAGCAGCTTCTTCTGGGCCGCTTTCGTCCGTCTCCACGCCTCCCTTGGGTATCACCCAGAACCCAGACTTTGTAGCGCTGATTATAAGTACCTTGGTCTTATCTTTATTCAACACTACTGTACCAGCTACCACTCGTGCTCCTGTCTCTTGTGAGTATGCTATAGTAGTAAATTTGCGTTAGTTTACATCTTTTGTTAAAGCATATAGATAGCGTGTGTGTTGTGTTTGTGTGTACTATGATGCATGATATCAAAACGTACCTTGTTTTTCTCGCCCCACTCGAGCGACCATTGGACGGGAATGATCCATGCTGGGGTTATTTTCTTCTTGTTGTTACTGTATAATAAAGATGACTGGAGTTAATACAGTCAGAGGAGCAGGTTGTAGTTTACTAGATATTGGAATCTGTAGATGTTTACTGATGATGATAACAGAAGGAAAGTGAAGGTGTGCTTGTGCCGTTATGTTTGATGAGGGGAGCGGGTTTTGAAAAAAGCCTCGCGGGGGCGCCACATACGCAGGCACGTCACTTACAAGTTGATATCCACAATTTCTATGACCAGTTTTGTTTGTTTGTTTGAATGCAGTAAAATAGCTATCCCATTTAGCTTATAGAATATTTGAAGTTATTTTATGGTACTATACTATACGATACTAAACTGTACTAGAGAAGAGAAGCGGGACGAGGCTTAGATATTTTGGGGGTCCAGCCCTATCCGATTTCTGACATGGCGGTAAATAATAGAAAACCATCAACATAAAAAAAAAACATGTGATGGCCATATGTGTTATGTGACATAAAAGAAGTGCAATTAAAAATTAAAGAAAAAGAAGATCATAAATGTCGAGTTTTTTTGCAGCGGACTGAATCGTCATCGTCATCGTGATTGTTTGATAAGAAGATTATTTTTTGGTCGTCTTTTTTTCTTGTAAGCAAGAAGGCGATATAAAATGCAAATAAATAAATAATAATAATAAAATGGCAGCAGCTAGTAGCAATATATCCAGCTGTTAAAATGACAAGGAACTCACAATGGTGCTATCAATCTTTGAAAACAACTGAGCAACAGGGTCAGTTGGATTCGGCATGCCACCAACTCGGACCCAATCCAACACGGTCGAGGTTCCAGCCCACCGCCCAACTTGTTCAATGCTAACTTCCACTTGCTTGTTCTTTTCCAAGCCCGGATACTTTCGCTTGACTAATTCAAACACCGACCCGTCCATACCGTTATTTGCTCCTGCAGCATGATGGTCGAGCCGTCTAGCATTGACTTTACATGCCACAATGATTTCCAACCCGGCTATTCGGTCTTTTAATGAAACATCTCTGGTAGTATTATAATCCGTTACTGCCGGTGGGTTTTCTGTGAATTTTGTATAGTTTGATCCTCTAAACAATTCACATTCGATAATCACTGCTACTGCTCCTAACAAATCAGCGTGTAGTTGTGGATTCAATTTCCTCATATGTTTGAATCTTGATTCAACCCAATTCAATGCTGATGCGAGTCGTAAATCGGTATTGGTATGAATAGGTAAGATCCAGTTGTTGCGAAATAATGATCCTCCAAGGCTATCCAAATGCAGTTCTCGTTGTCGTTGATTTGGTTGGTGGTGATGCTGATGATGATGATGATGATGCTGATGATGTCTTCTGTTATTGCCATGCGATCTCCAATCTCCATTGCTAGCTACTCTCCTGTCTGGTCGAGCACCCATAGGTGTTTCTGTTACCACCACCGATTCATCCAATCTCAAGTTTGCCAAATTTGGAATTCTGGCGGTCATTGTTGAATGGTAAAACAGGGATGATGTGAGTGAGTTTAAATAATGTAATTAAAAAGAGATAGCAGGGTTAGCTAGATCCCCTTTGAAATATTTACACAAAAGAGCAGAAGTGATGAAGAAGAGAGAGATAATATAGAAATAGGAAAGCAAAAAAGTATATAAAATATAAAAAACACAAATAGAATCATGGGGAACGTTCTTTTTTGACATAGCACTTTCTCCGCCGCGCACACCAATCCCCCATATATTATTACTAGTTATGAGCGCAGATTAAAACATAAAAGAGATTCGAATATAAACAGCCGAACAAAGGACAAATGTTTACATATATTCCCCGCTTAATTATTGGCAACGGTCGGTATCCTTTTTTTTTTTTGGAGGAGAACCCACTAACTCACTGATACTTCCTTTCTATCTCTATCTCTTTCGTCCTAAATAGGCCTGTCTTTTTTCGACGATATTGCTTTGCTTCGGGCTCGACCAGGTCTTTCCCCGTTATTTTATCCTGCGCCCGCTAAGAAATAAAGTGATGTGATGTCATTGATTATCTCGAGGTTACATAAGCACCACCAAACAAAATGCTAAATACTCTGCTATATCCTAACAATACTAGATCGAGTCTGCTCTAAACTCATCTTTTGACGTCCATCACTATCAAAATTGGATGGATCCAAATATCGTTCAAATGCTTGCTTGATAACCGGCCACTCATCATCCACCATAGCAAACCATGCAGTATCTCGATTTCGGCCCTTGTAAATCATATGCTTACGAAACACCCCTTCAAAAGTGAATCCAAGTCGTTTTGCAGCTCTCTTTGATGGTTCGTTCATATTATGGCATTTCCACTCGTACCGTCGGTAGTCCAAAGTATCAAAAACGTACCGCGCCATCAAATATTGCGCTTCAGTAGCCAAGGTTGTTCGTTGTAATTTTGGTGAAAACAGCACGTTTCCAACTTCAATACATCGATTGGCAGGGTCTTTTCGTAACAATGAATAGTATCCCACGCATTCTTCACTGGATTGATCAATGATGGCCCAAAACATTGGATCATCGCTTTCAATATTCTTTTTCATCTGTTCATTGAACGCTTCTCTACTCTCGAATGGCCCCACCGACATATAATCCCATACACTGTTATCCACTTGCCCTGTTAGATTGTAAAGATCGTCGAGGTGTTTGGACTCCAAGGGCTCTGCTCGTACCTTTGTACCCTTGAAGATTGTTTTTTGGGCGTGTTTAGGTTCTGTCGGGGGGATGATCACATCCAATGGCCGGCCACTTGGTGTATAATCAGGAGCTGCAGACATTTGGGGTATACTTTTGTATTAGATGTAAGAAGTTAGAAGCTGGATCTTTTTTATACCTTTACACACAACCAATTTGATATCTTGCAGTCATTCATTGTTTAACATTAGATCGTATAATTTTAGCCGCCGCCGCCGCCGCCGTGATCTGAGTTGGCCATATTTCCCCGAGTCCCAATCATGCACCCGGGACAATGTCATGCCTACAAATTCCCATGCTGTTTCTAGCGGTAAGATGGATCTTTCCTTTTTGGTGAACGCTATTAGGCTTGGATCGGTACAAGGACGTGGGTGGCCGCATCGGGATAGAAATGACTGTCCGATGGCGGGCCGAACTTATTAATTTGATTGGTTTGTTATTTAGATGGCTGGTTGCAGTGAAAGAGGGGAACTTACGGGCTGGAGCGATGGTTGGACGAGTGGGCTGAGGATAATATAAAGAAGCGCCGTAATCTGCACCTGTTGTTAGCTCTTCATCCAAACTTTTGTTGAATTGCTAACACCTGTGTAGGTACGCTTATATTCCTACGCACAACTTCTTCGTCTCAGTTTAAAGCGTTCTATTGAACGATTTCTTTTTGATTGGAAGCGTTGCTGCTTGATTTATTTTATAAACAATAGCTAACGTGATCCTGTCCAACAGCGATCCTCCTTTAGGTACCTCCTCAGACGACTGCACTATACGTTTCGCCCAGCGATTACAGAGAGCACCCGGTTGTGATTAAATATTTCCGACGGCCCCGTATTTCCAAGGTGACTTTACGCATTGATTTATTATGGTCCGACAACAACCTGATGGATGACTGATAGATGTATGGGGGGCTGTTTATCCTGGCTTAATTATATGTTGAATACCGATAAGTGATGCTATTATTAAAAGGAATTAATCCGCGGATCTGCATGAGCCGGTACATTTTTTGTCGCAGTTTATACAATATGAACATAGATGGCCCCCGTATTCTGTTAGCCGCCCACTTTGTTTCCCCCCACATTGGCCTGAAACAACCATCATCGGATTTACCACTTGCCCACGATTGAACGATGGCTCCCCAAAACCAGCCTCGCTTAGCATCCCCTAGACTCTGCATTCTTCTCGAATAAACTGGACGCATACATCATCAGGGTTTTTATTTTGGGCTGGGCGCGTGACTACCAGCCCCAATCATGTTGATCAGTGATCTTGCGGGGGAGTGAAAAAGCTCAACTAGACCTGTTTAGTTGTTGTTGCTAGCTGGCGTGCCTCAGATCAGGGGCGGGATCTGGGAGGTGGATTTAGATCACAGAAAGTTGGTAGAAGTAATCATGTGAGGTTTATTTATTTATAAACGCACGCTAACTGTCGTATGATTATGTTGTACTACTGCATTAGTCTAGTTTCTAGTTCCAAAAGATCCTAGTTAGTTTCAGTATTTCAGCGTATTATTATTTTGAGCGATAAAACACAAAACCCAGTCGAGTTAAAGTGGAATCATTATCTATATAATACATTTATATTGCTCTCCTTTTTTTTCATCTTGCTCTTTTTTTTTTTCTTCTCTTCCCTTCCTTCTTTCACACTCCCTCTTTAACCCTTTTTACTCATGATCACCGCCACAACCTAGACTGTTTTTGCCTCCAAACTAGTTTTTTTATTTTATCCATAAAAACAGAAAGA